>BMAO01009231.1:0-22412 GCA_019973975.1 Trichonephila clavata | reverse complement strand
GAAAAAAAAAAAAAAAAAAAAAAAAAAAAAAAAAAAAAAAAAAAAAAAAAAAAACTTATAATAGTTAAAAAAAAAAAAAAAAAAAAAAAAAAAATTAAAAAAAAAAAAAAAAAAAAAAAAAAAAAAAAACTTTTTTTTTTTTTTTTTTTTTTTTTTTTTTTTTTTTTTTTTTTTTTTTTTTTTTTTTTTTTTTTTTTTTTTTTTTTTTAATCGAGTTATATTTATTGAGTTATATTATTCATCACGTTTAGGTCGAAAACACGATGGTCGATTGCGTATTCAATTGCGATTATTTCGTCGCTACGGAATGGATGAGTTATTCTTCCCGATGGATTCCTTGTCGCATTTTATTCGTGAATCCCTATACCGGTAGAGATGTGGAAGTACGCCCGAGTTTGGAGAGTCTGCAAGTGTTTACCCACCAGGACATCATGAAAAATCTAAAACACTGTTCTTCGATCATGCGCGTCACGGAACCCAACGATCGAATCATTTGGGTGCGCGAGAGCGAACTGGGGGCTTTTCTGAAACACGATTTGATCGACAACTATCTGAAAGTGGACGAAAGCGGGGAGACCTTGGTGGTCGGAGCTTTGGATCCTGCCACGTACATGTATTTGGATCGACTCATGCCCAACGTTATACAATATGTAGGAAAAGCGCACAATATCGACAAAATGATCAAAGATGTAATAGATCATATGAATATTCGCGAAGAGGAAGAAAATGTAGATGTTGTAGGATAAATTGTATTTTTTTTTGTGTTAAAACAATAAAGTGATGGTGTTTATTTATTTTTCTGCGTTGGTTTTATTTCTTGTAAAAAACATTTCTTACAAATATACATACTGTGAAAATAAATTGTATTCCATAAATTATTAAAAAAAATCTTACAAAATATACATACTGTGAAAATAAATTGTATTCCATAAATTATTAAAAAAAATCTCGCAAATATACATAGTGTGAGAACTGCGGACAAAAATTATATTCCATAAATTATTAAAAAAAATCTCACAAATATACATAGTGTGAGAACAAAAATTATATTCTATATATTTATCATAACAAAAATTTTGTATTCCATATATTTATTATAGTCTGAGAACTTTGAACGATAATTTTATTTTATATTTTTATCACATCAAATGTATGAAGAAAAAAAAAAAAAAAAAAAAAAAAAAAAAAAAAAAAAAAAAAAAAAAAAAAATAATAATATAAAAAAAAAAAAAAAAAAAAAAAAAAAAAAAAAAATTTTTTTTTTTTTTTTTTTTTTTTTTTTTTTTTTTTTTTTTTTTGTAATTTCATACATTCGATGTGATAAAAATATGAAATAAAATTATCGTTCAAAGTTCTCAGACTATATATTTGTTCCCGCAAGATTGTACAACATTGCACTTACAATTTTGATGCTACAACCTTGTACCTCCGAGGTCGGTGCATTTTTACAACTTTGATGCTATAACCTTGTACCTCCGAGGTTGTACGAGTAATCGATACGCAAAGGTCATTTGCGACGGGAGTATATATACAAGTGAGATTCATTCAGTCACTCCAGTTGTTCCGTATCTGCCGAACGCTTCACGTCTCTTCTCCGAAGGTGAGTTGAACTCTTTTCTTAGATTTTTTTCTTACATTTCGTTGGAATAAATGTCGTTTCGCAGGACGTGACATTTGTTTTCGGTTAAGACTGTTTTTTTGGTGGTTTTTCGAGATTTCACGCTCGCCACATATCCTTTGGAATTTTTATTCGAATTGCTATTTAGAAATCGTAATTGTTATTTGGAAAACGTAATTGTTTTTTTGCATGAATTTATAATTAAATATTCTCTATATGTACTTAGAATGAACTATTTGACTGTTTTGGACGTGACATTTGTTTTTCGGTTAAGACTGTTTTTTTTTGGCGGTGTTCGAGATTTCACGCTCGCCACGTATCCTTTGGAATTTTTATTTAGAAATGAATGCTATTTAGAAATAATTTTTATTTAGAAATGAATGCTATTTAGAAATAATTGTTATTTGAAATCGTAATTTTTATTTAGAAATGAATTGTTATTTGAAATAATGCTATTTGAAATCGTAATTTTTATTTAGAAATGAATTGTTATTTGAAATAATGCTATTTGAAATCGTAATTTTTATTTAGAAATGAATTGTTATTTGAAATAATGCTATTTGAAATCGTAATTGTTATTTGAAATAATGCTATTTGGAAATCGTAATTATTTTTAACTGTTTTGGACGTGACATTTGTTTTCGGTTAATGGTGTTCGAGATTTCACGCTCGCCACGTATCCTTTGGAATTTTAATTTAGAAATGATTGCTATTTAAAAATGATTGTTGTTTAGAAATAATTGTTATTTAGAAATGATTGTTGTTTGAAATAATGCCATTTAGAAATAATGCCATTTAGAAATAATGCTGTTTAGAAATAATTGTTATCTGAAATCGTAATTGTTATTTAGAAATGAATGCTATTTAGAAATAATTGTTATTTGAAATAATGCTATTTGGAAATCGTAATTATTTTTTTTGCATGAATTTAGAATCAAATATTCTCTAAATGTACTTAGAAAGAAACTGTTTTGGACGTGACATTTGTTTTCGGTTAGGACTGTCAGTGTTCGGTGGTTTTCGATATTCCGTGCACTTACAGTACTAACGTGAAAAAAGATGTTTATTTCACGCTCGCCACGTATCCTTTGGAATTTTTATTTAGAAATAATTGTTATTTAGAAATAATTGCTATTTAGAAATAATTGCTATTTGAAATAATTGCTATTTGAAATAATGCTATTTAGAAATAATTGTTATCTGAAATCGTAATTGTTATCTGAAATCGTAATTGTTATTTGAAATCGTAATTGTTATTTGAAATAATGCTATTTGGAAATCGTAATTATTTTTTTTTGCATGAATTTAGAATCAAATATTCTCTAAATGTAATTAGAATGAACTGTTTAACTGTTTTGTTTTAAAATAATGTACTTAGAAAGAAACTGTTTTGGACGTGACATTTGTAGAAAGAAACTGTTTTGGACGTGACATTTGTTTTCGGTTAAGACTGTCAGTGTTTGGTGGTGTTCGATATTCCGTGCACTGGTAGTCTTAACGGGAAAAAGATGTTTATTTCACGCTCGCCACGTATCCTTTGGAATTTTTATTTAGAAATAATTGTTATTTAGATAGAAATAATTGCTATTTAGAAATAATTGCTATTTAGAAATAATTGCTATTTAGAAATAATTGTTATTTGAAATAATGCTATTTGGAAATCGTAATTATTTTTTTTGCATGAATTTAGAATCAAATATTCTCTAAATGTACTTAGAATGAACTGTTTAACTGTTTTGTTTTAAAATAATGTACTTAGAAAGAAACTGTTTAACTGTTTTGTTTTAAAATAATGTACTTAGAAAGAAACTGTTTTGGACGTGACATTTGTTTTCGGTTAGGACTGTCAGTGTTCGGTGGTTTTCGATATTCCTTGCACTTACAGTACTAACGTGAAAAAAGATGTTTATTTCACGCTCGCCACGTATCCTTTGGAATTTTTATTTAGAAATAATTGTTATTTAGAAATAATTGTTATTTTGCATACATTTAGAATTAAATATTTAACCGTTTTGTTTTTAAATAACGGCTTGATAGAATCAAATATTTAACCGTTTTGTTTTTAAATATTTTGTAAATGTTTTTTTCGGTTGCTTTTAAGTAAAGATTTGATTTGATGAGCTTGAAATGCATTTCTGATCGATCGTGATTATTGTTTTAAGCGAGTGTTAAATGTTTTTCGTTAAGACTGTCAGCATTTGCAGTTATTATAAATATTCTCAGATTCTGATAGTCTTGACAGAAAACGTTTATCTAACCTCTCCAACGTTATTTTATTTCAGAATCTTCAATGTTATTTTATTTCAGAATCTTCAATGTTTTCTGAAAATGTTGTTTATTTCAGAAAATGTCGACAACCAAGAGCTCGCCGCCAAAAACGACGGAGGAACCGATCGACCTCTCCACACCGAAGATGAGCGGTTTCAATATCTCGGAGAAACGTCCATCGTTTCATCCCTACCGCTTGGAAAAGGATGACGACGTAGTGTGTCTGCGGGAAAAGATTCATAATACAGAAGGGGAGTATTCGGCGGCATCGCCGCCATACACGCCGAGTTCGCCAACATATCCGCCCTCGTCTCCGTCGTTGCCCGACATTTACAGAAGCACACCGATGCCAAAGACTCCCACACCTGACGTCCGGGCATCGTTCCCTAACTATAATTTACCTGACGTCCGGGCATCGTTCCCTAACTATAATTTAATCAAAACCTACTTTTCCTCGAATTTTGTGCAGTACATCCCGCAGAACGATTTCGGGATGGGGTTCCCCAAGTATATCACGTACAAAATGGGGAACCGTAAAATGACGTACTATGCGGTAAATAAAAACAATTGAAAAAAATGCATTGGTTTTCTTTGAGTTTATTTGTTTGTCTTTACACTTAATCTTTAACAATTTATTTGAAATGTTGATCGCAAAATAGTTTTAATTTATTTGAAATGTTGATCACAAAATAGTTTTAATTTATTTGTTTGTCTTTACACTCAATCTTTAACAATTTATTTGAAATGTTGATCACAAAATAGTTTTAATTTATTTGAAATGTTGATCACAAAATAGTTTTAAATTATTTTGTTTGTCTTTACACTCAGTCTTTAACAATTTATTTGAAATGTTGATCACAAAATAGTTTTAATTTATTTGAAATGTTGATCACAAAATAGTTTTAATTTATTTGAAATGTTGATCACAAAATAGTTTTAATTTATTTGAAATGTTGATCACAAAATAGTTTTAATTTATTTGTTTGTCTTTACACTTAATCTTTAACAATTTATTTGAAATGTTGATCACAAAATAGTTTTAATTTATCAAAATTTTAAATTATTGATCACAAAATAGTTTTAATTATTTGAAATGTTGATCACAAAATAGTTTTAAATTTATTTTTTGATCTTTGATCACAAAAAGTTTTAAATTATTTGATCACAAAAAGTTTTAAATTACTTGAAATTTTGAAATTTTGATCACAAAATGGTTTTAATTTATTTGATCACAAAATAGTTTTAAATTATTTGAAATTTTGATCACAAAAGAGTTTTAAATTACTTGAAATTTTGATCACAAAATAGTTTTAATTGATTTGATCACAAAAGAGTTTTAAATTATTTTGATCACAAAAGAGTTTTAAATTATTTGAACTGTTGATCACAAAATAGTTTTTAAATTATTTTGATCCCAAAAGATTTTTAATTATTTGAACTGTTGATCCCAAAAGATTTTTAATTATTTGAACTGTTGATCCCAAAAGCGTTTTAAATTATTTGAACTGTTAATCACAAAAGCATTTTAAATTATTCGAACTGTTAATCACAAAAGCGTTTTAAATTATTTGTTTTTAATTATTTGAACTGCTGATCCCAAAAGATATTTAATTATTTGAACTGTTGATCCCAAAAGCGTTTTAAATTATTTGAACTGTTAATCACAAAAGCGTTTTAAATTATTTGAACTGTTAATCACAAAAGACTTTTAATTTATTTGAAATTTGGATCACAAAAGAGTTTTAGTTTATTTGAACTGTTGATCAATCTGGGATAATATATAATAATATTTTTTTAATAAGCTGTAATGCAGACATGAAAAAGGAATTGAACATTGATGCTCTCCAGTAGACTCGGTGGGCTCTGAAAAAGAGGTAAAATTCGACTAGTGTGTTTTGAGTCGTAAAATCGTCGTGTCTCTAGAAATGTAGTTCTCTCGGCTCCAAAAAAGGCTCCGAAAAGGTTTTTGGAAAAATAAATTTCTCTGGGGGCAAATTTTAATAAACATATTAAAAATCGATTGGGGTCCGGTGCTCATAATATTTTTTGACCGACTGTGTCTCTCGCGTTACAGCGACCGTAAAAACACACATTTCTCCATTTTTACGGTTCTTTCCCCGTGCCGTGTTAAAATCCCGGAATCATAAAAACCAGAGAAGGATAATTATGGAGAAACTTATTTCTCTGCCCTCTAGAAAGGTTTTTTTTTTGGAGAAATTTATTTCTCCGGGCTCTAGAAAAATTTTTCGAGAACCGGGTACGAACTTCAAGATAGTTATGAAGAAATAAATTTCTCTCGGCTCTGAAAAAGTTTTTGGAGAAATAAATTTCTCCGAGCACCAGAAAAAAATTGGAGAACTAAATTGCTCTGGGATGTAAAAAATATAATATAAAAGTATTATTATTATTATTATTATTATTATTATTATTATTATTATTATTATTAATAATAATAATAATAATAATAATAATAATAATAATAATAATATTATTAAATACTGTTTATGAGACAATAAAAAGGAGTCGAAAATTGATGCTCTCTACTAGACTCGGTGGGCTCTGAAAAAGGGGTAATATTCGACCAGTGTTCTCGAGTCATAAATTTCTCAGGGCGTTAGAAACGTTTTTGGAGAACTAAATTTCTCAGGGCGTTAGAAACGTTTTTGGAGAACTAAATTTCTCAGGGCTCTCAGGGCGTTAGAAACTTTTTTGGAGAACTAAATTTCTCAGGGCGTTAGAAACGTTTTTGGAGAACTAAATTTCTCAGGGCGTTAGAAAATATATAATAGTATTATTATAGTATTATTATATTATTATAGTATTATTATATTATAATAATAATAATAATAATAATAATAATAATAATAATAATAATAATAATAATAATAATAATAATAATAATAATAATAATAATAATAATAATAATAAAAACGTTACTCTTTATGAGACAATAAAAAGGAGTTGAAAATTGACGCTCTCTAGTAGACTGGGTAGGATCTAAAAAGGGGTAATATTCAACCAGTGTTCTCGAGTCTTAAAATTGTCAATTTTTGAGAAATAAATTTCTCCGGGCTCCAGAAAAGTTTTTGAGAAATAAATTTCTCCGGGCTCCAGAAAAGTTTTTGAGAAATAAATTTCTCCGGGCTCCAGAAAAGTTTTTGAGAAATAAATTTCTCCGGGCTCCAGAAAAGTTTTTGAGAAATAAATTTCTCCGGGCTCCAGAAAAGTTTTTGAGAAATAAATTTCTCCGGGCTCCAGAAAAGTTTTTGAGAAATAAATTTCTCCGGGCTCCAGAAAAGTTATTATTATTTATTATTATTATTATTATTATTATTATTATTATTATTATTATTATTATTATTATTATTATTATTATTATTATTATTATTATTATTATTATTAATAATAATAATAATAATAATAATAATAATAATAATAATAATAATAATAATAATAATAATAATAATAATAATAATAATAATAATAATAATACCCCCTTTTTAGAGCCTACCTAGTCTACTAGAGAGCATCAATTTTCCACTCCTTTTTAGTGTCTCATAAAGAGTAACGGTTATTATTATTATTATTATTATTATTATTATTATTATTATTATTATTATTATTATTATTATTATTATTATTATTAATAATAATAATAATAATAATAATAATAATAATAATAATAATAATAATAATAATAATAATAATAATAATAATAATAATAATAATAATAATAATTATTATTATTATTATTATTATTATTATTATTATTATTATTATTATTATTATTATTATTATATAACCGTTACTCTTTATGAGACACTAAAAAGGAGTGGAAAATTGATGCTCTCTAGTAGACTAGGTAGGCTCTAAAAAAGGGGTAATATTCGACCAGTGTTCTCGAGTCATAAAATTGTCAAATTTGGAGAAATAGTTTTTTGGAGAAATAATTTTCTCCTGGTGTTAGAAAAGTTTTTGAGAAATAATTTTCTCTGTGTTAGTTTTTAAAATAATTTTTCTTTTGGTTTTAGAAATAGTTTTTTGGAGAAATAATTTTCTCCTGGTGTTAGAAAAGTTTTTGAGAAATAATTTTCTCAGGGCTCCAGAAAAGTTTTTGGAGAAATAATTTTCTCCTGGTGTTAGAAAAGTTTTTGAGAAATAATTATCTCAGGGCTCCAGAAAAGTTTTTGGAGAATTAATTTTCTCCTGGTGTTAGAAAAGTTTTTGAGAAATAATTTTCTCAGGGCTCCAGAAAAGCTTTTGACAAAAAATTTTCTCCTGGTGTTAGAAAAGTTTTTGAGAAATAAATTTCTCAGGGCTCCAGAAAAGTTATTGGAGAAATAATTTTCTGCGGGCTCCAAAAAAGTTATTGGAGAAATAATTTTCTGCGGGCTCCAGAAAAGTTTTTGGAGAAATAATTTTCTCCTGGTGTTAGAAAAGTATTATTATTATTATTATTATTATTATTATTATAATAATAATAATAATAATAATAATAATAATAATAATAATAATAATAATAATAATAATAATAATAATAATAATAATAATAATAATAATAATAATAATAATAATATATATTATTATTATTATTATTATTATTATTATTAATAATAAT
The DNA here is from genome assembly GCA_019973975.1 of Trichonephila clavata. NCBI lineage: Eukaryota > Metazoa > Arthropoda > Arachnida > Araneae > Nephilidae > Trichonephila > Trichonephila clavata. The sequence continues at coordinate 13,908 of BMAO01009231.1, read as the reverse complement.
AATAATAATAATAATAATAATAATAATAATAATAATAATAATAATAATATTATTATTATTATTATTATTATTATATAACCGTTACTCTTTATGAGACACTAAAAAGGAGTGGAAAATTGATGCTCTCTAGTAGACTAGGTAGGATCTAAAAAGGGGGGTATTATTGGACCAGTGTTCTCGAGTCATAAAATAATCAAATTTGGAGAAATAGTTTTTGGAGAAATAAATTTCTGCGGGCTCCAGAAAAGTTTTTGGAGAAATAATTTTCTCCTGGTGTTAGAAAAATTTTTGGAGAAATAAATTTCTGCGGGCTCCAGAAAAGTTTTTGGAGAAATAATTTTCTCCTGGCGTTAGAAAAGTATTATTATTATTATTATTATTATTATTATTATTATTATTATTATTATTATTATTATTATTATTATTATTATTATTATTAATAATTAATAATAATAATAATAATAATAATAATAATAATAATAATAATAATAATAATAATAATAATAATAATAATAATAATAATATTATTATTATTATTATTATTATTATTATATAACCGTTACTCTTTATGAGACACTAAAAAGGAGTGGAAAATTGATGCTCTCTAGTAGACTCAGTGGGCTCTGAAAAAAGGGTAATATTCGACCATTCTTCTCGAGTCATAAAATTGTCATTTTTGGAGAAATAAATTTCTCTCGGCTCTGAAAGTTTTAGGAAAAAATAAATTGCTCTGGGATATATATATGAAATAGACGTGGCCGTTGAAAAGTATACTTTATATGAGATTGGTGAGGCATAATAAATATTATCCAAGAGGCAGTCATGGGGTTGTTCAAATCTGTTTAATTCCACATCTTAAGCACATAAAATATTACAGGGACGGCACAATACACTCACACACACAAACACAAGCTGTAGCCGGCTACATGTTTACGCAGACAAAATACAGAAGCGAAAGAGGGCCCCAGGAATCTCGGTATTTAAAGGCTTCTCAAATCACATGATCTGAGTTAGTGGATAGTTGTAGTTTAAAAGACTCTCGTTAGGCGGCGGATTAACTTATTACTAAAACGTTGGTCCTGAAGGGATGGATCATTGGTAGTTAAAAGTTATGAAAAAGGATTATAGGGAATTATTACATATATATAATATAATAGTATTATCACAAAGGGGAATTGTTTTAATAAACATATTAAAAATCGATTGGGGGTCCGGTGCTCATAATATTTTTTGACCGACTGTGTCTCTCGCGTTACAGCGACCGTAAAAACACACATTTCTCCATTTTTACGGTCCTTTCCCCGTGCCGTGTTAAAATCCCGGAATTATAAAAACCAGAGAAAGATTAAACTTTGAACAAAGGGGAATTTTTTAAATAAACATGGTGAAAAAACCGATGGTGGGGTCCGGTGCTCATAATATTTTTTGATACCCTGTGTTTCCCACGTTACAACGACCGTAAAAAATGGAGAAATTTGTATTTTTTACGATTCTCTTCCATGTTAAAATCGGGGGGACAAGAAAGTCACATGACGTCTTTGATAAACCACTTTCACGAGACGGTTCCATCCATAAACTCCAATATATTGAAGATCCGCAGACTAGAAAAGGAAAGCGGTTTTAATTTCACGGTTCCATCCATAAACTCCAATATATTGAAGATCCGCAGACTAGAAAAGGAAAGCGGTTTTAATTTCACGGTTCCATCCATAAACTCCAATATATTGAAGATCCGCAGACTAGAAAAGGAAAGCGGTTTTAATTTCACGGTTCCATCCATAGACTCCAATATATTGAAGATCCGCAGACTAGAAAAAGAAAGCGGTTTTAATTTCACAGTTCCATCCATAGACTCCAATATATTGAAGATCCGCAGACTAGAAAAGGAAAGCGGTTTTAATTTCACGGTTCCATCCATAGACTCTAATATATTGAAAAAATCTGTAATCGAACAATGTATCTAAAAATACTTAATGCATTAGAGGTAATGCAAAATTGCAAAGTTGTAATGAATATATCAGAAGACGTAAGAAAATGTACTCGGAAAAAAGTTTGTTTCTCGTTAAAAAAAAAAAAAAAAAAAAAAAAAAAAAAAAAAAAAAAAAAAAAAAAAAAAAAAAAAAAAAAAAAAAAAAAATTTTTTTTTTTTTTTTTTTTTTTTTTTTTTTTTTTTTTTTTTTTTTTTTTTTTTTTTTTTAATTCTAACAAAGATTAACAATTCTCTGAGAAATATTTTTGGGGTATTTTAACAATCCCACACAAGTCTCCCGCATTCGTGTTATCTGCAAGATGAACAATTTTTTCTTTCTCAACATTCTGGAACCTTCCACGGGACGTTTATTGAACGTTTACGTTTACAACGGCCAACCGTTTTACAAGGCGTCCGAGTTCGGAGCGTTGTTCGGATACAAATGTCCCTTGGAAATGATTCGAACTTTTTTACCCGGCAGTCGCCTCTGTCTGAGGGATTTACTCATCCCCCCCTGGATTCCACCCTGTTACCCATACAAAAAAATTGCAGAATGTTGACTCAAGACGAGGCGAGCGAATTGTTTTTTAAATTGGGAAGAAGAACACACGTGCGCAGCATGATTTGGTTACAGGCGATCGTCGAAGGAAGGGTCAAATTGTCGACGAATCACGATTTGAGTTTTTATTTCGCCAATCCGACATTTAGTTGCAAAATCCCCCCGATATTCGTGGTGGACGACGAAAACGGATCTATCATTTTTCCAGATTTCGTAGAACGATTTAAGCAAGACACGACCGAGAAAGTCGGTCTCAAGAGTTCCCACGTACTGTTGTATTTCGATCCGGACGGAAAACCCGACAGAATCGAGTACTACGAAAACGACAAAGCAAAAAATAAGTTAAATTTTGTTAAATGTTATAAAAAAATTAAAAGATATTAAAAAAAAAAAAAAAAAAAAAAAAAAAAAAAAAAAAAAAAAAAAAAAAAAAAAAAAAAAAAAAAAAAAAAAAAAAAAAAAAAAAAACGTACATTATAAGTACAATACTGTAAGTTTTGTATTCATTGCAACTCGAAACACCATGTCTGAGATTTGTAGCATCTGTTTGGAAGATACAACAGTAGTGCAAAAATTAAACTGTGGACACTCGTTCCACGTCAATTGCATAAAAATATGGGCAGCTCTAAAAGGTCAATGCCCTTACTGCCGAAAAGCTATATGTGAGAACGATTTACAAAACTTGTTTGGGAAGCCCTTGACCCGATTATTACAAAATATCGCGAACGTGCCAAACCATATATTACAAGAAATCCTCGAGGTGGACGCGCCAGTGGACTGTCCCTGCTGTAAAGAACGGATTAATGTCAGGACGGAGCAAGTCGGCTATTGTGCCAATTGTTTTGGTCCCGGACATTTTGAGTGCTTGTTGAACGATATAACTTGTTCCGTATGTTGTGCTGTGACACATGCATTACTTATGTAATAAAATGTGATCGCCAAAAAAACTGTTCTGTATATTGTGCTATTACACATGCATTTTGTAATAAAATAATGCTTTAAATAATAATAATTAATAAAAAAAAAAAAAAAAAAAAAAAAAAAAAAAAAAAAAAAAAAAAAAAAAAAAAAAAAAAAAATTTTTTTTTTTTTTTTTTTTTTTTTTTTTTTTTTTTTTTTTTTTTTTTTTTTTTTTTTTTTTATTATTATTATTATTATTAATTATTAGGTAATTTACTTTTTTTCACATCTTTCTTGAGCAATGTTTTTTTAATGATCTTTTTAGGCGAGTGTAATTCTTTTAATTTAGTCGACAGCTTTTTTCCTGGCATTTTATTCCGAACCGATCGAGATAACATTTCAAAAGATACATTGGATGTACCGATCCACTTGAGACATTTTCTTTTAAATTGACTCAAATAAGCGTGGTGACGTTTAGTGAATAATACACCTCCGGGTAAAACAATATTTCCTTGTAAATAATCATTTCGATTATCTGGATTACGATTGAACCAACCCAGTAAATGTCTGGGTTTAAGATCTGTTTCGATTAAAAGCCATACCAACAAACACATTTCATCGGTTTCTCGACTTGTCTGGCAAATGGATCGAATTGTTTCAATTTGTTCTAAAGTAAAAGTTTTATTATTACGATTCATTTTAAATCCTTTATTAAAGAGATGGGCGTTGGCCATTTACGAACACCACGTGCTTTTAATGTAAGCATTAGTGTTCCCCGCTATGTCTTATTGATTACCAAAACGCGAAACTTTCATTTGGAAAAAGATCTTCAGGTTTCTTTGGGATTAAAATCCAAACCTCTCGTCTGGTTTTTAACCGAGTTTAAAAAATTGGGAGTCTGTGTGGAATACTTGACAATTTTTACCACATCGGAACGATTGAAATTAGGACCCATTGCCACAAAAATATCGGAAGATTTGTGCTTAAAACGACTCTCAAAGCTATATAAATCCGATATCATCTATATAGGACCCGTTTATTTAAAAAGTAAAATAAAGACGACCAGTATAATTTCTGTGAGGGATTTCGTGGCTCAGAATGGACCACGATAGAGAATTAGAAACAGCTATACGTAAAGCCGTGAATAAGAGATTTTTAAAGGGACAAAATCACGAAACGCGAATGCATCACCACGTAGCCGTGTTTAGACAAGTAGCCGACCTTTTAAATTTACCCCTGCCTTTGGAGAGAGACGAAAAATTAAAGCAGCTCTTTGGAACTTCATTCCAATCGACCGATTTACACCGCTTGTTAGACGAGTGGATTCGAAAAAATTCCATTGCAAAAGAAAAGTTAATAAAAACTCGTGATATTTTTTACATTTTATCCGTGGACGGTTTTAAGGGATTGACCGATTTAAAACCATATTTGGAGGAAGAACCAGACGGGAATCATATCGAATCCGTACGCGCCATGTATCTGGCGTTTGACAAAAAGTCCAGTTTGCAGAGTTTAACTGGAACCGATTCGGCTTGCGTGGTGTTTGTAACTCTGTTAATGTTATTTTCGAACAAAATTCTCGATGACAATGTAAAAATGCTTGCAACTTCAATTAAAAAAAGAATTGAAGGTGGAATGCTGAAAAGAGCCCAATATTATAAAGATATTAGATTAGTGAACGAAAATGTGATGAAAGAGCTGATTTCGATTTATGTAGAAAAAAATCCAAAATACACAGAATGCGCTAAAAGAAAAACTGATTCTCTGATTTACTATAAAAAATATTTCTTTAATAAGTAAAAAAAAAAAAAAAAAAAAAAAAAAAAAAAAAAAAAAAAAAAAAAAAAAAAAAAAAAAAAAAAAAAAAAAAATTTTTTTTTTTTTTTTTTTTTTTTTTTTTTTTTTTTTTTTTTTTTTTTTTTTTTTTTTTTTTTTTTTTTTAACTTGTTAAAGAAATATTTTCTTTTGATGATCTGAAAATATATTTATATATCTCTTGATCAGTATTTCCTTACAATCTACATTCGAGCTCTTAAACACGACGGTGTTTATGTTTTTTTTGGATCTTTCCAAATTTTCCTTCAATTTTACCTGGGTTTCCGGATTCCAGAGAACTCTGAATTGAACCGTCTGACTCGTTTCCCAGATATCTAAAAACGTTAGGAAACGTAAATAAGGGTAATTTGCTTTTCTGAGATCGACGATCACGTCGGAAGATAGATTTTTCATTTCGTAGTCGTGATAAAAGTGAGGACAGACCCACTTCAGTGTTTTAATTTCGTCGTTTTCCTTCCAATTTAAATTTTTGCCCAAGTGGAAAGCTCGTATACTGATTCCCCGATCCCACGCCAAGTCCAAGTGGCTCGAAAATACAATCATTCCGGACGACTTGTGGATAGTTTCCCCAAATTTAGGTTCTATCCAAATTTTTCCATTAAAATCTTTCAAGTAATAATTTAGGAGAGAGGGGTATCTCCCCAAGTTGCCAAAAAGTATCGTGCAAGCGTCCTGTCGACACAATTCCAAGACTTGCTGTGCGGAACTCATCACGAGGCCATGGATGAAGACTTTACTTTCCTGGATAATCGACCCATCGTGCACTCGTGCCCCGAAACGATCGGCACGTTGGCCATGTCTTTGGGCGACGACGGGTCGCCTCATAGATTTTGCATGAGAACGTGTCAAGAGTACGTGTTGGAAAACATGACCGAAGATTGGGAAAAGAAAATCAACGATGCAATAGAGGATTTGAATATTACTACGCTCATTTTAGTAGGAAAAACGACCGAATGCTTTGTTCGCAAATGCATAAAAGAGGGTGATTTGAAAATTAAGACCGACTACTACGACACATTGTATTTTCCCTGCTCCGATTGCGATCGGTACGAGTGTGAATTTACCAAGGCCAGATTGTCTTTGAGACGTGCTTTGAAAAGATATCATTTCAAAGCTACGCACTAAAAATGGTATGAATAAAATAAAAATATTTAAATTGTATGAATAAAAAAAAATTGTATGAATAAAAAAATTGTATGAATAAAAATATTTAAATTGTATGAATAAAAAATTGTATGAATAAAAAATTGTATGGATAAAAAAAAAAAAAAAAAAAAAAAAAAAAAAAAAAAAAAAAAAAAAAAAAAAAAAAAAAAAAAAAAAAAAATTTTTTTTTTTTTTTTTTTTTTTTTTTTTTTTTTTTTTTTTTTTTTTTTTTTTTTTTTTTTTTTTAATTAATTTAATATTTTGACTTTACGAAGTATATACATTATAGGATTTGAGATAAAATTCCATAAAACTTTTAAATTCCTTAGTACAGTGTTTGTTTCACGTCGTTCGAGTGGTGTGGCCGGAATATCAGATCTTGCTAGCAACATTCTTTACTACTCTCTTTAAGATGTTTGATGCCGGACAAATACAGTTCATAGAACAAAAACAATCGTTGGTGTACACCTCGTTATTGTTAGAGTCCACTGTCTCTACCCACTGTTTATCGTTATTATTGTAATAATTCCAAGGTATCAGCGTATTCTTTTTCCTGTCTCGAGCAAAATATTTTATACCATTCTCGTCTCTCAACAGATAAGGTTCATCGTTTTTTGTCAGATAATATTCGTTTCCCTTATGATCGTGAGGATAGCGCTCTTTTCCAGACTTGCATTTGGCAAATTGACCCCGGCTGATTAAAACCGACTTTTTATTCCGAATTCCGTATTTTTCGTCTCCTTTCAAATCTCGTGCGTAATATAATTTTCCCGTTTTGTTTCTAGCATACAGCGGACCCCTTTTAGGATAAATTTCTCCTTTTCTTACGTCGAAAGCATACCGTTCACCTCCGTTTTTAGCTTTTAAAAAATTATTCGGCGTGCGATATTTGTAATATTCGCTACCATTTCTTTTTACGGGATACATCTTTATATAATGTCCGTCCAGGAGTATACCATTTCCCTATTGAAACCTACCGATTGCAAAATTCGACTCACCCCTCCAGAAATGATTCACCTTTTAAAAGCATGGCGCAATAAACATACATTTTCGAACACCTGCTCGACGTGTTGTCGTAAACTCGATTTCGGATCTTTCAATTTTAAAACGTGCTGTAACCAATTTTATTACTTGAAAACGCGATCCAATCATCCCGTAGAGTCCATCGCCGTCGAAACTCGGCGCTATACATTTGCACTCCCCCACCTCCTCAAGCACACGTCTTCCGATCAAGAGTTTGTAGTGTTCAACGATCCGCTGTACTGGCAAGTCTCCACCACGCTCATTTACGAAAAAGTCATGAAATTCGTGATGGGACACCCGATGACTCGACGCACCCAGGACGTGCAACCTCCAGAAAAATCTCATTTCTTTTACAAACAACTGCAAGAAGCCCCCCTAAATCACGGTAGCATGGTTCGACGTTCGTGCGGAAAGACGACGCTCATGAGACAGTACGTGTTCGGAAAACGATGTATTTTGTCCATGCGAGGAACCATCAGTGCAGACTCGAGTTTAGAGCCGAACGAATTACGGGTGTCTACAAAACTAACTCACCTGGTGGGCCAGCACGTGTTGGTGAATAGAATGCCTTCGCTGCAACCCGAAAACGTATTAGATTTAAAAGTGGTGGGGACGTGGCAGGCAGATTGTTTCGGGTTACCCCTGGAAGTGCTGGAGTCGTTGCACGCGGATTTTGACGGGGACGAAATCAACGTGTGGATTTTCGAAAACATGCAATCTCGAGCCGAATGTATGTTTTTACTCAATTCTAGATTCCAGATGGGGAGTAAAATTACCGGTTTAAAATTATCTCCTTGTCAGGACATGTTGGTAGTATTTTATCTCATGTACGATCGAATAAATTTCTTACCCTACAAAGACCCCCACAAGGATTTAAAAAAGACCTTTCGAACCCTCTACGATTTGTACGGATCCGAAAAAACCTATCAGTGGTTTAACGAGATGAGACTCTATTATCTAGACGTATTACAAAACCAAATTGTTTTCGCCACGACGTTGGAGGAAATTTTAAACCTGGTGGAACGGGCCAAGAAATCTTTTTCTAAATTTCAAAAAAAGATACCCGAGGGATGTCTGACGACCCAAGTGCTGTCGAAAGCCAAGGGTTCCTTTTATCACCTGTATCAAATGGTAGGGAGTATAGGCTATCAACATTATAACATAAACATTAAAAATTCTTTTTGGGACGGGTTAAATCCTTGCGAAGCGGTGGCCCATGCCACGACGTCCTTCGATGCCCTGTTACAAAGTGGTAAGATTTGGGAACCCGGCTACGGTTATTCTAAAAGCGTGTATAACTTGCAAGGATTATATGTGGATTATCGGGGCAGGTTGATGGATGGGAAGAGAATGATCGAGAAAGATGTTTTGAATACCATGGACTGTACAGATTTATTATCCGACGGAGCTTTTTTAGAACTAATTCGAACAAAATTAAAATGTAGAAAGAGAAAATATTCAAATATAAATTAAATTTAGAAAACATTTGATGAAGAAAACATTTTCTTTATTCAGACCAATGAAAATTATACAAATCTAGGAAATATTTCAAATTGTAAAAATGTTCATTAACACATCATTCACATTTTCGAAAACTTTTTTCCCGAAGCTTTCGGCACGTCTGATCGGTTTCACTTGCATGTAGGCCACCAGTTTCAAAGCGAGACGAGAGCTACCGCCGACGGTCCAAATGGTCACGTCGCCGTGAGACGATTTAACGTTTAACGCTGGAAACGTCGGAAATCCCGAGACAATCAACTCGTACATGTCGTCGAGTGGAAGAATGGGTTCGGAGGTGAAGTAGTTTGCAACAAAGCAATTGACTTGGTATGGATGGTCGATAATACTGTATGAGAATCCATTAGCACTCCGGATAAAAGAAATAGAACAGAAATTGTCGCCAATACAACCTTTCACTTCTAATTGGAATCCTTCGTGAAGAGTTAAAATAAATTCTCTGACGAAATACTTATATATGCAAGTATGGATTTGAATGAGTGGGCACCAACCTAGCTTATAAATAGGTAACATGGTCGACTGTAAAAGAAAATATTACAAACCTCATCTAAAGTATAAGATTATTATTATAATAAACAATTATAATAAAAATATTATTATAATAAAAAGTAATTATTATAATTAAAAAAAAAAAAAAAAAAAAAAAAAAAAAAAAAAAAAAAAAAAAAAAAAAAAAAAAAAAAAAAAAAAAAAAATTTTTTTTTTTTTTTTTTTTTTTTTTTTTTTTTTTTTTTTTTTTTTTTTTTTTTTTTTTTTTTTTTATTATTATTATTATTATTATTATTATTTTTATTTAATCCTCATCAGAAGAAACAGAAGAAGATGAGCTTCTATCGTCCTGAACTATTGGAACTTCTTTAACCCTTTTCCTCTTTTTACCGTTAGATTTCTTTTTCTCCTCTTCGTATTGCTCATGTTTCCATCGCATGATATCTTCTAAAAAATATCCGACATTTTTCAAATATTCCAGTTTTAAAGTTTCCTCATCGTTAGATTTCCATTCAAAGGCATGGAAGAGTACATTTAAAACCTCTTCTGGTTTTTCGAGATGATGATAGAGTTTTCGAACGGCCTCTAAATGAACCTTTTTGTACTCTTCTTGGTATTTCAAATATTCCACATATCGTTTCACGTCGTTTCCTAAAAATCCATCCACCGCCAAGAGTTGATAAATGGGTTTCATGTGGGAGGGAGATTTTTTCAATTCTTTCTTCACTAGACAGGCGATACACCGTGTCAAATCGATAGGTTTTACATAATCTTTAGCCAATATTTTTTCCAATTCGTCGCTAGAATCGTGATTTTGAGAATTCCAAATCACCGTTAAATTTCTAACAAAAGATTCCTCCAATTTAATCATGTTTTTCAAATCTGGCAGTTGATGGAAAGAAATGTTTATAATGTCGCAAATTTGTTGCAGAACGCGTACACACACGGTGAAACGAGAAGTACAATTGTTGGCTCTTTGCAATTCTTCCGATAGAGTTTGTAAGACGACTCGTCTCAATTCGGAAGATTCAGAGTCGCTACCAGTTTGGCTGATTGAATCCATCTTTGTTTTTACTTAATGTTTCTGAATATAAGATGAAAGTTTTCATATCTTGACCAAAAAGTCTGAAAAAAAAAAAAAAAAAAAAAAAAAAAAAAAAAAAAAAAAAAAAAAAAAAAAAAAAAAAAAAAAAAAAAAAAAATTTTTTTTTTTTTTTTTTTTTTTTTTTTTTTTTTTTTTTTTTTTTTTTTTTTTTTTTTTTTTTTTAAATACATTTGGATAATTTTTACTGTGTTTGTCGAGACGGTATAGACATTATAGAATGAGTGCTTTATACTGGATTTCCTCTAATCTCACGATCGAACATGTCATAAACTGTATGATTTATTTTATCCAGTCAAACAGCCCTCACTTTTCAAAGGAGCAAATCATGTTTTCCGAAATAATCGAATGTTGCCGTGGAGAATTGGACGTTTTCAGGTTACCGTTGGAACGAATACCCGTTTCGCATCATAAATCGCGTGTGTCGACGTGGATCGACAACATTTTATTGTCTGACAATATCCGTCTCACTAACAAGCTGACGACCCTCCTGCAAAATAATGTGGAGAGAATGCCCAACCCCTATAAAACTCGAGAGGAAATTAGGCAATGGTGCGAAGCATTGATATCGCCCATGCCAGAAGATGTGAATTTAATCTTGGAATCTTACATTCTCTTGCTTTTTGTATTACATTTACGTTTTCTGTACAAAAAGTTTCCCGTTTCCCGATTCAGCATAAAGTGTATTGCTCACAAGGTATCGGAAGCATTTATCGAAGCCTTGGAACGAAAATTGCAAGGAGAATGTTATTGGTACAAGATGCTAGTTATCTTAGGAGCTGCCGCTGCAGCTCAGTTTCTTGAAAAAAAAATATTTTTTTAATATTGAAAAAAAAAAAAAAAAAAAAAAAAAAAAAAAAAAAAAAAAAAAAAAAAAAAAAAAAAAAAAAAAAAAAAAAAAATTTTTTTTTTTTTTTTTTTTTTTTTTTTTTTTTTTTTTTTTTTTTTTTTTTTTTTTTTTTTTTTTTTTTTTTTTTTTTTCAATATTAAAAAATATTTTTTTGAAGACTATTCGGTAATATAAGTGAGATTTTAATTGTTTAGTTCGAATTAGAAATAACTCCATTTATCACAGTCATGGATTCATCTTTTTATAATTTTTTCCAATGCTTGTACCAATCATGGAAGAAAAGAGTTATAGGAATGTTCTACGTAGGAGAAAAGGATTTTACGACAGAGGAGAATTTACTTCAGAAATCTCCTGAAAGTTTAGCAGAGGAGAATTTACTCATAAAACCTGGCGAGAGTTTAGTACAGGAAAATTTACTTCACAAATCTGCCAAAAAAATAGCAGAGAACATTTCTGTCGAGGATAGTGTCTCGACGGACGCAGAGTTTTTCAATATACCAAAACAAGAAATCGAAGAGATTAAAAGGTTAAGACGAAAATATGGACATGATGAAATATTGAATATATATTGGATTAAAACAATGGAAAGATTCAATAAAACACCGTTAAAAGATAACAAAAATAAAATTGATAACGTAGATTAAAAAAAAAAAAAAAAAAAAAAAAAAAAAAAAAAAAAAAAAAAAAAAAAAAAAAAAAAAAAAAAAAAAAAAAAAATTTTTTTTTTTTTTTTTTTTTTTTTTTTTTTTTTTTTTTTTTTTTTTTTTTTTTTTTTTTTTTTTTTTTTTTTTTTACTTAGTAAGATTCTGATAAATTATTTTTTTCGAGTAGTTTTTAAACATTCTACCTGCTTTTCATAATGACTGAGGAAGAATTCTCGTACGGCGAGTTTAGCCCCCATACACCAACATCGTCTGATGAAGAGCGCTTCGACAGATTACGATCCGAAAGATTCCACACTGTGGAGAAACTTCCTCGTACTATCGGAGTTTTGAGTGCCACCTGTCTCGGATATTCGATTACCAACGGAATCCAAGTCATTTCCAATAACCGGATAGACGGTGGCCAATTGGAACGAGACGTGGAACAGTTGAAAATTGACAGACTTTTTATCGTAGACTCCGATTTCCTATTACCTTTTGAACATCCCCGTGTGATTTATCTGGAGCCTTTGGAAAATTTTCCGCCTTGTATCATGTGTCGAGAGAAAAATTGTCATCGATGGAGAGTCATCGCTTGTGGATTACAGAGATTGGTGCAATACAGGGTACATTTAATAAATCATTGAACGATAATGTTTTCTCCATCTTGAGAAAAAAATTGTGAAGGGCCGGGTGTATGCGGAATAAATCATGAATAAATATTCAACAAAATATGTGTTTTCTCTTGAATTATACGTTAGAACAATCTCTGTTACAGTTCAGAGAGGTAAAACTCTGCGCTCCAGACGTTTACAGTCGCATAATAAACCATGAATAGTATCAATAGATATGACACATTTAATAAAGTTGTAAAAATTAACAAAAAAAGTAATTAGTAAAGTTTAATATTGAGAGCTATAAAAAAAAAAAAAAAAAAAAAAAAAAAAAAAAAAAAAAAAAAAAAAAAAAAAAAAAAAAAAAAAAAAAAAAATTTTTTTTTTTTTTTTTTTTTTTTTTTTTTTTTTTTTTTTTTTTTTTTTTTTTTTTTTTTTTTTTTTTTTTTTTAATAATCTTGTAGTCCTTTGAAGCTTTGTGTTAGAGCTTCAATGTGCCATCCAGATACTACTTGCTTGCTACAAAATATTATTGAACTTTAATTTTTTCAACGGCACATTGGGTGCAGGTTATAGAGAGCGTGCTTCAACAGACCTGCTCGTGAAATTACTAGAGTTGTTTGCAATATTACACTTTGAAACTCATCATGCATCCCTTGTATCGTTTGGACAGTCATTATTTGCTCATCATTCACCGATGGGTGTATCGCAATTTCGTAGAGAATTACATTTTAAATGTTCCCGTAGGAACGAAATTGCACGTCAATGGACGCAAAGACCATTATCTGACCAATCGTTTTGTACGAACCGAAGAAGGATTTTTGTATGATCCCATGGTGCATGCGGACGAGTGCAATAGGTTTGTGTCTACCTACGTGTCCAATCCAATAGAATGGATCCTGACACCAGAGACTATGGGGACTTTAATTTTGGATGGATTTGATACAAAACCTCCCACTTTGTATGTGTATACGGACCGGGTGAAGCTCCTCATTTGGACGGATCATATGGTATGGACGGTGGGAAAACGACCGCATCCGGATTGGAAATTGGTGGGATATATCCAATGGAAGTCTGTGCGAAATCCACAACCTGAAGGAAAAAAAGTCTACAAAAGTTTTCATGAATTTTGGGGGCAAGTCCAGGAATAAATTGTTTGGTTGGAAGAAATATTTGTGCGGTGCAATGTTGTACAGATGACAAAATAAAAAATTGTATAGAATTTAATCTGTTAAAAAAAAAAAAAAAAAAAAAAAAAAAA
>BMAO01009230.1:0-33228 GCA_019973975.1 Trichonephila clavata | reverse complement strand
CGTCTCTTTTAAACAGGTCAAGCAAATAAAAGTGTGTTTTGAAGGAAAAGTTTGAATTAAAAAAAATTTTAATGTACCATGTTTTTATAACGGACTAAAAAGTATAAAATTCCTCCTTTTCATTTTTTTTCATTTCTTTTTTCACATTTTCGTGCATTGTCATCCACTTCTGAGCTATGGTCCAAATTTCAAGTTTCTAGCTCATCGGAAAGTCACACAGTTTAAAATCAATTACAAAATTCCACCCAAACTGACATTAAGGAAAGCTAGTTTATAAAAACATGGTAATATAAAGTGTTAATCGTTTTTTCACCTTTTAAACGTATTGCTATAATGTTAATTTGTATTATCACTTCCAAACGTATTGCTTTATAAAAATAAAAAATATTTAGCAGTTAGAACATAAATTATTTTTTTCACATGCACGAGCCTTTTTTTTTAAATTTTCATTTTCAGAAAAATGTTTATATTATGGTAAAAAATTGCTAACACACACTCGCCCTCCACTTTCTGAGACAGAGAACACTTTTTTTCTTCTATTAACCACAAGTGTATTTTATACTTGCATATAATTAGCTTTAAATTCAAAAAACTCGCTTAAGAGTTACACCTTATTCCTTTAGTCGTTAAATCTGAAATTAGTCGCCAAATCTGTAAATGTTGTATGGAATTAATTGCCAAATTTGAAAACGGTACATGCAATAATTCACCAAATGTAGAAGTGGTGTATGGAATTGTCGCCAAATCTGATTATCTTTATTCCTGACGATCCTGAAGAGGACAGTGGAACAAAATTATGAAATTATTGTATTGTCATCGGTCTTTGACAAGTGTGCAAAATTTCGAGAATAAATCTGACCTTTTAAAAAGGGTAAAAATCGAGTTCCAAGATTCCGTTACATGCAAGTGAAACTTATAAAAGCGTGTTAATTAAAAAAGAAATGCAATACTTGTTTTTCCATTGGATATTTATTTAATTATGGCATTTTGTTTTTTCTGATTAATAAAGTTATTGAGGACGGATCTTGTAAAATTGCACTACAGTCAATGGACGTAGATATCTTAGATCAGGGGGAGGGGGGGGGGCAAATAGCGGCCTGCCAAAACAGTCAGAAAACCAAATTGACAGAAAATGTTCTTTGTATTTGGGTCAACATATACAGGATAATCCTGAATTCAGATAACCAACTTTAAAGGTAGATACAGGAGACATTGTAACTATCATTTATTGTACAGGAACGTATGGGCGCAAGTGACGTGGTGAGGCACAAACACAAAAAATAAGAGACGGAAGGAAAGATAAAGTGTTTATTGGAACGTTGTTCACACAAGGGTAATGTTTACAGTAACTGTCCAGCACATGAGCTATGAAGTCCAGCTGCAGCACTACCCGCTGACAGTCGGAGAAGATCGTCTGCCGTATTCAAAGCTTGTACTCGCTGAAAAGGGAAGAGGTGTATGGGATTTTCGTTTAACACTCAACAAACGGTCTGATGACTCACACTTACCTGCTCTTGCACTTGACTCGGGTCTGAAGTGGCGCGTTTATCCTGAGGACAGAACCCGGAACCTTTGGATCCGAAACCGAGTAACTTAACCACTACACCAAAATGATCATCATGGTGCGGAGGTTGTTACGAGCTTATATAGATTATATCGCTGCACACTCCCCTACCAGTGAGTTGGTTAGACGAACGAACAATATAGTTGCTAATGGGAGCGGTCAGTTTGTGTGTGTGTGTGTGATGAGTTGCGTCACGTTAATCTGACGAATTTTTCCCCTGGATTGCTCTTTTTTGCGGGTAGATGGCGCCATGACAGATCAGTTTAGGTTTCGCTTTTCTTAGTTAATCTTGGGTCACCAAATGAAGTGGCGTGCTTGTCCGGAGAACAGAACCCGGGACCTTCGGATCCGAGAGAGAGAGAGAGAATATTAACGTCGCACTGATTAGCAACACGAGGGCTTTTGGCGACGGTCCGCGTAATTTTGAACCATGGTCAAGTGACGCGGACGACACCTGAGCTGGCACCCCCTCTCCTAACTACCACACCACACCAACGGGAGGACGTTTGAGCTCTCGACAGATTTAACGTGCATCCCTCCCCTACACGGCGGATCTTTTAGTGGTACTAGGATCGAACCCATGACATGCTAGCCATGATCCGATGCCTAGACCACTCGGCCACCGTGGCCGCCTTCGGATCCGAAACCGAGTAACTTAACCTCCACACCAAACTGATCACCATGGTGCGGAGGTGGTTACTGGCTTCTATAGATTATATCGCTACGGGTCTATATGTCACAAGATGCTTTCTTCCAGGCTTGGACTGCGTACAGCTCTTCATCGAACCAGCATCATGTCTGGTGACGTGGTACGAACATGTCTCACGAAGTTGATGATGTAAAAGCTGAAAAATTCTGTGATTCGGCATTCGTCGATCAGAGGAAACTGCGCGTCATACATTCGTAACGCATCTCTGCTGTTACCATTTGCACGGACGTACATGTAATGCGTGTCTTAATTTTCGGCATACGTAGTCTCCCATCGTAGACGTCATCACAATTGCAAATGGCGCTATCTCCTACTGAGATGCATCATGTTGAATGGTGGCTAGACATCTACTGCCCCTTACCGGCAACGCAACCAACCGATAACTCCATTTCTCTTTTAGTTTATTTCTCCTGTTTGCGCTTCACCACGTCACTTGCGCCCAAACAATCTTATACAATAAATGATTGTTACAATGTCCTGTATCTCCCCTGAAAGTGTGTACCATGCATTGGGGGACCACCCTGTATTTATGAGCAAAGTTTTTCGTGCAAGAAGATCAACAAGAGAAAATATAGATGTACTAGTTGGCTGAATTAACTTGCAAACTGTGATGATAACTTCAAGAAGTAGTCTTTTTCCCGGTTTAAAAAAAATTGTAGAGGAGTGTGATTGGGTACATTTGTTTCATTAAACTGATTCAAAAATTAAATGTGCTTGCATCTATAAATAATTTATTGACGTTTTTATATCGTACAATGTATACCTTTTTTGAGATGCAAAGTCAACTTATGAGTGCAATCATTTTGAAAAGTTGCAGCACTTCGCTTACTCAATGCGACCTTGAGCTAAAACAATTGTCTATCCATGTCTTAGATCAGAGGTTTCCAAACTCTTTTTTTTGTCTCATACATCCCTTGCATATTTTTCGGTTTTGGGTAGACCCCTACTTACCTAATATTGAATTTTTGAGAATTTATCAACTTAAATGTCTTTTGGACAGCTGGTGTAGAAAAATGGTAAGCTGGTTAAAAAATTAAAATTTCTAACTGTAGTGCTTAAAACTTAAGACACACATGTTAATTAATTGAATTAAAATTTAATTAATACATAAAATAAATGTTACATAAAGTAACTTGGCAACACGCAAATGCTTTTAATAGAATGGATGATTCTGGTGCGTCATCCATTTTGGTGCTTCTAAAATTTGTAGGTATCCGTTTTTAAACCTTTTTTTAAGATCTTCGTAAAGCATTCTTAAACCTTTCAAAATTTGAATAAAGGACATTTAAATGCTGAACGTCATTTTCCGGACATATTGCCTGTGGCAAATTGAGAAACTGGGAAAATTCAGGACGTCCAATAATATATTCCTTAACTTAATTCTGTCAAAAAACGCTGAAATGATGGGGTCCTTGTAACAACAATTTAATCTCATTAAATTTAGTAAATAAATCTGTTAAATAGGTAAATCAGGTTCATAGGTAACTCTATCAAGGTATCCGACTATACTTGCGACAGCTTTTATAAAAAAATATTTTAAAAAATGGAGATATGGTGGTTTTTAGGTTTGTTTAAAACATCTTAAGAAAAATATGCTAAAATTAAGAAGAGAAATTGAAATTATTTTTAATAAAATGGGTAAAATTTTACAAAAAATAACATAAATGGGGCCCATTTTGTACCAAAAGTTTTTAACAAATTTTCAGTCTTTCAACTTTGATATGTTGCTATTTTATTCATCTTTGAAATGACCTACAGGATAAGAAATATTTTAATTTTTATAAAAACTAGAGCACTTTTTCTTAGTTATTATATGAAGTTACTTAAAAAAACGGTGATTATATTCACATAATGGACTGTAAATTTTATAATAAAAAAGGGATTGATATATCTGAAGGGTTAAAACACTTCTACTATTATACAGAACATACGAAAAGAATTTCAAAAAACGATTTTCAAAACTTTTTGAGCAATCGCTGTCCCCGTTTGATCATTTCGGGAAAAAACATATTTTTCGAGTAAACCGCGTTTTAAAGTATGACATATCTTGCTTTAAGTAATGGCATCTGCTTTTACTAAAAACACTTGTAGTTTTTTTTCTAGTGAACAGAAAATAATAAACTTGGTATTTTTATAAAGCTAATCAGATGGCTTATAAAATAAAACCATAAGGGAAATTTGTCAATTTTTGGCGAATTTCACAATTTTAGGGTAGTAGGATACCTTAAATTGGTAAACTTTCTTTTAAAATTATTAAATGGTTTAATGATAGCCACTATCTATGACCCCATTTACACCTTATAGAGCCCCAATTTAATTTTCACTGACATGGACCCTTTGCAGGTCTTCATTGACCGCCGGGGGTCGATGCAGACAACTTTGAGAATCACTGCCTTAGATGATTTTTTCTTACTTGCACATTTCGCTGTGTTTAAACTTTGAAACTCAATTCTGTTTAAGGTGTGTAAGCCACCATCATTCTACAAAAACAAGTATTTGGCGAAATCAGGGGCAGTCTTACGTCCATGACCATTTAGTGCTCAATATTTATTGTATTAGCGTATTTGAGTCTAGTGGTCGTGGTCACGAACTCGTGGCCGGCGTGTCGGGCGTTCCACCCCTAATGTCACTGAAGACCCACAGTGTAAAGAACCTAATGTATGATCTATCTGTCGTGGCTCAAAGTCCTAACGTTGGTGAGGTATGGTAGTTTGGAGAATGGGGGACCAGCTCAAATGTCGTCCCTTCCACCTGACTATGGTTCGAAATTTCGAGGTCCTTTGCCAATATCTTTCGTGGTGCTTTACAGAGCGTCGTTAACAGAGACTCCTCGTTAATTCATTTATATTTCTCTGTAATGCATAGACGATTTAATGTGCCGTGGTTTCTATCATTTAATTCGAAGGGTATTTTTTTTGGTTGATATTTTACTTTAAAAAACACACACGAGACTCTCCTAACGTTCGATTTCTTGGGAAAGAAGTAATTCATGTTTGAAAAGCTTAAAATATTATAATGAATGTGCTGCATGTGGATACTTATTTTTAAAATAGTTAACATAATTAGGTTTTTAATTCTGAAATGACATTTATTGCGATTTTGATTTAATTAAAGCAATGAGATAAAAATTAAGTTTTAATTAAATTATTTAAGGGGTTGTATATATTTAAATTCTCTCATTGTATATTTTTAGGAAAGAATTGAAAGAAAAAACATTGCCGAGACCAGGGTTATTGCTGCCACAACGCAATGTACTAACCACTATACGATCACGGCTACGAAGAAATTCTTTACAAAATGGTGCTATCTGTATCAATGAATGTCACGCTCTTCACCGCCACACCTAAACTTTTCATCTAAAAGTGGATCAGTTTCCTTTTGTTCTAAGGAACAAATCTTTTCTAAAACATTGCATTTCGGTGCCGTGATCGTATAGTGGTTAGTACATTGCGTTGTGGCCGCAATAACCCAGGTTCGAATCCTGGTCACGGCAATGTTTTGTATTTTAAACTGCTGTATTTCTGTCTTAAAACAGTTGATTTTTTCGAAAATACCTTATTCACTGAAATTTAACACTTCTGCCCCATGAAAAAGTTATTATGATCTTATATATTATAAAATTTAAATTTTATCTGTAAATAAAAGTTACATATTTACCACGAAAAAAAAAGTATTTTTCATGCATATAATGTCTATGAAAGCGATATTTTAATTTTTTCAATAGGTTTCGTTTAAAATTGTAAATATTTAAACGAATAATTTAACTGCCGATCCTGTGTGTCTTCTTCTACTTTTTTTTTAATAAAAAAGGTCGTTAGGTTTAGTATGTTTTAAGGCATGGGCTAACTGATCCCGGACCTAGTATCAGCCTCAATAAGATCGTGATCCAAATAATTTTAAGCCTACAAAATGTAATTTCCGGAAATATTTTCTCGGAGAACAGGAAATTTTGAATTTTATGTCAACTGGCAACAGCGGCAACGGTTCTTCGTCCGTATCTAGGCCTAGGTCTACCACCATACGCTATCATTATTCATTTAGTCGAAAGGAAGCATTCGGTTTCTACCTAGACTGTGAGCCACGAATATTTATTTCTTATGAGTTACCATTTGTGTGTACGAATTTTTGACAACACATACTGTAAGGGTTGCCCAAATGAAAAGCTGACAAGTTTAATAAAACGCGATTGCATTTATTGGAAATCAAAATAAATCGCCATGGGCCTTGTAACACAAGTCCCATTGCTTCGGCAGGTCTATGCCTTAGCTGTAGAAAGATCGTGGTTGAATATCGAGTAAGTCCTGCATGGCTTCCTTCACATCATAGTCCAAATGGAAACGTAATGCTCTCTTAAGTGGAAAAAAGTGTGAAAGATTTCAGGAAGACAAATTTGGACTGTACGATAGATGTTCCAACACTTTTCAGCGGAATTTTTTTTAAAGTTGTCTGGGTTTCACGGGAGAAGTTTGGGCCGGTATTGTCATGGATATCTGATATCGTTCGCCACCCTTCTCGAAAACTTTTGCACCAATTATTCGAACTAAGCAGTGCTTGCCGTAGATTGCCCCTATTCACTGGTAGATGCCCACATCCAGCTCACCTTCCGTAATCAGAATGATCACGGTTCAAAATTACGCGGACCGTCGCCAAAGGCCCTCTAGTATATAGCTGAACAGTGCTACGTAAATATTCACTCACTCCGTAATCATAAACCATACAACCGCGTATTGTTCCGGTATGGATGCAGCCATGAATAGCACGACTTTACTTTTGATCCATTTCGTGTACCACGAACAGGTTTCATTAGTGTACATCGTGTGTGATCTACACCTCCTTCCTTCTTTTATATCCATGTTTGATGGCGCTTCTATAGAGCTCCAATCATTCGGACACAATTGCAAGTGTCCACTTTTCATTTGGGCACATACTGTCTACTTAAAATAATTGCAAGGGGACCTGCTTTTGCATCTAAGACCACGGCCTCAAGAAATATTAAGACGCCCGTCTTACTCGAAAAGTGTAACATAATGATGAATATGGGGAAATATATTTGAGATTCTATCTTATGAACAATTGATGTTGTGTAAAATTAAAGGAACAATTTTACTGTCGAATGCATAGAAACATATGTCATTCAACTATTTACTGATATTATTGTTTTGGTGACATATTTCAACAACGCTTTTGAAAGCCCTCTTAAAATTAGGACAAAAGACAAAAATTTGAAGTAACTTTTCCAGGTAGGAAAATGTTCCATTTTAACTTCTTTAATTTTAGAGAGACCAGTTTTGTGTGTACCAATTTACTTTTCAATTCTGAAAATTAAAAACAAATACCGTAAAATCTAGCGTATAACTCGCACTTTTAACACAAAAAATTGGATCGAAATTTACGGTGCGCGTTATACGCCGGGTATAAAAATGATACCTTTAAAAAAAAAGATTTAGACTTCTACATAGATCGAAATACTGCTTATTTAAAAAAAAAAATATTTTTTATGTACTTAAAGGGTTGTGTAGTTCTAGAAATATACTATTTTTTTTTCTAAAGCTTAAGATATACCTCGAATAAAAATGACTTCAAAAATAAAAGAAACGCACTCACACATTTTAGGTTTCTTCATAAAAAAGGGCGTTCGTGTTATACGGCAAATATTATATCTTAAAATTAAAAATTGCAGTTTGGCGTTATATACACCGGATTTTACGGTAACATATAACTACCCAATCTCCATACACAGTCCTCAGTCCGCCCTATAGGTCTAATGCTACTTAAATTAAAATAACCTTAATTAATTACGAGAAATATCAAGGATTTACT
This sequence comes from Trichonephila clavata, assembly GCA_019973975.1. NCBI lineage: Eukaryota > Metazoa > Arthropoda > Arachnida > Araneae > Nephilidae > Trichonephila > Trichonephila clavata. The sequence goes on along the minus strand of BMAO01009230.1, from coordinate 25,135 downwards.
GATGAATCCATATTACTTGTAAAGAACACACAGAGTGATTAATTGATTTTTTTTTTTTATTAACATCTCTTATAGACTCAAAATGAAGACCACTTGCGACGGGCCTTGTCATTTTGAACCATGACTATACATGCCATTCATTATACGTGGACTTAAATCTGTCGAAACTCAGACAGATTTAAAGTGCATCATTCCTCAATTCGATGATGATCGTGAATTATTTTTAAACATCGTACTACGAGGTAACGCAAGAGCAAAGGTGTCTTTCGGAATTCGTAATCTTGAACCACGACTAATTGACGAAGAACCTGAGCTGGCAATCCTCTCCAAACTTCTGCGCCACTTCCTTGCAAAAATAAGGCTTTTTTAAGAAATGAGTTATCAACATCAGTGAATTTCATGGTTGACTGACACGCCTTTACTTTCGATTTCAAAGTAGATCAGGAAAAAGACTCAACCCTTTTTGTGACAATCTTCTCATGGCCGTGATCGTATAGTGGTTAGTACATTGCGTTGTGGCCGCAATAACCCAGGTTCGAATCCTGGTCACGGCAAATGTTTCTTTTTATTCGTTTTTTATGGCTTTTTTTAAAGAGTTTTATTTTTTTTATCTTTAATTTTTCACCTGTTAAATCCATTTTTAATTCAATAAAGTAGTAATTAATTATTATAATAGTAATTTTTGGCCTCTACCAAATCTATATCACTCCATCATATGTGGACTGTTAGCCTCGATAGGTTCAAGGGAGATTAGATCCACTGTTGATGATTGATTCATTATTAAAGTCGTATTGCAAGGTAACGCTGTGACCGCGGTAGCTTAGCTGTTACGGTAACGCACATTTGTCCGGCGTGTCATGAGTTTGAGCCTAGTACCGCTGAAGACCCGCCGTGTAGGGGACGGGGCACGTTTATGACGTTTGTATCTGTCAGCATCTGTACTGTAAAACATTCCTCCATCCCATATCACGAAAGTCTTAGATGTGGAAACGACCCTAGTTGGGTTTCACATTCTGCGGAGAGGCATGAAGGCTCTTAGTTGTTGCGAGGAGATCTGGAGGTGTGGCTTATAATGGCATCTTGACTTGATTGCGATGCACGTTAAATCTGTCGAGAGCTCAAATGTTCTCCCGTTGGAATGGTGTGGTAGTTAGGGGAAGGGTGCCAGTTCAGGTGTCGTCCTTGATACTTGACCATAGTTTGAAACTACGAGGTTCTTCGCCAAAAGTCCCCGAATATATAGTTGAACATTACGACGTTAATATTCACTCACAAGGTAACTCTAGGACTACTGTCAAGCGGAGTTCGTAATTTTGAACCACGGCCAAGTGAGGTGAACAACACCTGAGATGGCACCCCACTCTCCTAATACACACACCACGCCAATGGGAGGACATTTGACAACAACAGATTCAAATTGCATAAGTCCTTGGACGCGTCGGGTCTTTTGGGCTCGAAGTTATGGCCTGCCGGCCACTTGTTCATGACCACTAGGGGACCGCGGCTACTGATCAATTGACGACGAGGATTATGGGTTGGCAATGCTCTCTCCCAACCTCCACGTCCTTTCAATATCAGCACTGTGATCCGCTTGAATTATTTAACTATGCATCAGCCTCTAAATGGAGGATCTTAAGTGGTGCCAGGAATCGAACTTACGTCTTGGTCGAATTTGTTCCTTTGAGCAAAAGGAAATTGATCCACTTTTAGATGGAAAGTTTAGGTGTGGCGGTGAAGCGTGACATTCATTGATACCGATAACACCATTTCTTAAAGAAACTTAATTTCTTCGTGGCCGTGATCTTATAGTGGTTAGTACATTGCGTTGTGGCCGCAAAAACCCAGGTTCGAATCCTGGTCACGGCAAATGTTTATTTTTTTTTAACTGTCTTCCTCGATGGAGAAAGAAACTGGTGTTATTTGTAAATATTTTATAAAAATAATTATTCGTTGATTTTTAAAAAAAATTTAAACTGAAGAAGTGTTGTTGGAGACGCACGTAACTTGGCAAACTTTTCGAGACTCATATCTAAAACACCAAATGGTAAAAATAACAGCTTATCCTCCTATCGAATCGTTAGATTTAAGAAACTATCCACGAGGCAGAATTTTTCGAAGAGCTACTAGCGAAAGCTGGGAAGAGGTGGATTTTTTAATGTTGCTCAAAGGCGTGCTTTGCCATGCTCTGACTTTTTTTTTACAAACTGATTTTTATTTTTGGCGTGGCTTAAATTTCAAATTATCTCACAAAGCAAAACATCTTTGGCATTGAAAATTTAACTAAACACCATTAGCGAATTGGCCGCCTCTTTACCACTAGGTGTGTCACATTCATGATTGGTCACGCCTGTTGGGAAGCATCTAAATTACCGTTATATTAATAGTGCTGAATGATAAGCCGTTATTAGAGTCAGTCATTAAAGACCATCTATATAATGTTCATTTATTTAATGCTCTTATTTATTTTCTTCATGGTATTCACTTACGCATTCTGGTACCGATTGGGTTGGACAAAAAACACGTTGTATAGACTAAATGGTTCCATAATGTAGAATGGATAATGAGCCTATCTGACCCTAGATGTCGCAATTGAAAAAAGCGAGATGTTTTTTAATGATCATTAAATCGAATGCCATTTAAAAACAAATTCATTCGTCTTGTTGCGATACAGTTTTCATTGTACTTTCATTGCTTAGACGATTATCGAAGATGAATGGCAATGCATATTTTAAATCGTTCTTTCCATTAGATGTTCTTAATAAATCCAAAAGTTTTCAAACAATTATTCAGTTGTACTTGTTTCTGCAACTCCACATGCCATTATCACCTTTCAATGTATTGTTTTTTACTTTGTTTAGTGAGTGAAAATTTTTCAACGTCGGTTTACAAAGCAACACGAGGGCTTTATTGACGACGTATCTCAAAAGTTTGAGCCACACTCAAGTGACGGATGACATCTTCACCGAAATTCGACAGCACGCCAATAGGAGATTTTGAGCCCCGATAGATTTAACGCGTATCGGCACCTCTACAAGGTGGATCTTTGGTGGCGCTTGAGCTTGAACTCATGACACGTCCTCTGCGAGCTCGGGACCATAATCACTAGCCTACCGCGGCCCTCCTTTACTTTGTCTAATATCGGGTTTAAATGAAAAATAAGGTGAAAAAATATATATCCTTTTAGATTTTTTTCACTGGGTTAAGAGAAATGTTGTAAGTCCTCCCCCCATCCCCCTTCTACCGGTCAGTCTGTTTTACTTATTATCAAAGAGCCCAATCCAAACTCTTAAAATACGAGTACATTTCCAAAAATGAAATTGTTTAAATTTTCATACACATACATTTTTATGTGTATTACTAAATACACTTATTTATAATATACACTACGTGACTGAGGAGGAATAACCACAAGGGAAAGAAACTCCACAAATCAGTGACGCACACAAGAAATATTCAAGAGGGGGGGGGGGTCCAGGATCGAATGTTCCCCATTTTCGTATCATACCCAATATGCCGTCAAACAAATTCTTTTAATTTTGTCGATTGACAGGAACAAAGAAAAAGAAAAACAGTAACAAAAAATAATTGAATAAACAATCAGCATTAATTAATAAAATAAATTATAATTAACAAATACTTAAAATTTTCAAACTATATATAGGATTATAATCAATCGGAAAAAAATCAAGTGATATTGGGGGCGGGGTTCTGGACCCGTGCCTTCCCCCCACTGCGGCAAATAGAAACGAACAATAAGTGATGTTTATTTTGAAATCATACTCGTGAAACACAAGAGTAAGAACGTGAAGGTTGTAGGATTTTCAAGAAAACATTTTTAAAATGGAGCTTGTTCTGTGTAGCTTACTGTGTGTTTGTTCTCTATAAATTGATCGAGACGACAAAAATTGATTTCTATTTTTATTGTTTCAGTTGCTCTTGAAATATTTATTCCCAATGTATTCACATTGGGATATTTGCGAATTCCTTTAGAGTACTGTTACTTTATGCATACTGAAAAGAGATTAAGTTGTTTTCGTAATCTGTAACAGGTTTCTAATATATTCAGCATTCCATTTCGTTAGCCATCTATAAAATTCCATTCTAATTACTATGGAAACCCATGCACAGGATTAGACTTTGCTGCTCCAGATCCCTCAACAATGAGTCAACACGTACCTAGAGTGGTAAGCTGATAGCCTGATAACGATCATTGCTAAGGCTTTTAATGAAATTAAGCCTAATTTTACCGCTTTCGAAATATGAATTCGAAATCAAAATTTACAATAAAAAATGTGAACGGCAAATATAACGGCCATTACACATTTCTTATAATGAAAATTATATTTTTATTAAACTTGAAATTTTTCTACATTTCGTACAGGCATTAAGATGCCATTAAAATGTGTTTACATGACGAAACATCAATCTTCTGCGCATTCTAAACTTAAAAGTGCGTGAACTATCATTTTAAAACTATAAGAATAAGTACAGTGGAACGTCGTTTATCCAAACGTTTACTATCCGGAGCGTTAAATATCCGAACCAAAGTTCGGATACGTTTTCGAACAGTGCAATGCTCAACAGTTGTTTCGTGTGAAGCCAAAAGTGACGGGAAACCCCAAGGTTAGGGATATTTGGGGAATTTCAGCTGTGTGATTTGGTGAACATCTGCGCGGAATATTAGGTCAGTTTATTTCCAAGTGAGGGGCTGTATACGTGCTCTTTTGTTGAGTTTTATTGATGTAGAAACCTGGATGGCATGCGATGCAGAAGACAATGGATTCTAAATGATGACGCGATTGTGACTTCCGAGCTAGAAGAATCCGACGCTGTCGACGATAAAACGGATGAAGACGACGACAACAACAACAACGAAAGTAGAAAGGGTGCATCAAATTTTGACGTGTTTCTGCGTTAGAGACAGCTATGGAGTGGTACGAACAACCAACAGAGTGCTGTCCTACTCAACTACTGCTGCTGAAGAGAACCAGAGACCTTGCATTGAAAAAACGAAGGTGTACAATGGTACAGCGGGAAAAAAATGAATAATTTTCCCCAATAAATGTAAAATAGCGACATTTTGCACCTGTTTTGCTTTTTTTTTCAAGCACGTTTCCCGCATGTGATGATTTTCAACATTCGTATAGTGTCCGGTTTCATATACTGCATGGATCGTATTCGGTTTTCGGTTGTCCGAACGGTGCCCGGTCCCAATTGATTCGGAAAAACGACGTTCTGTAAAAATTTCCGAAATTACATAGTGGCAGTGGTAATCGAGTGGTCATGGGCGCCCGACGTTGTGGTCGAGGTCAGGGACTCATGTGGGCGACGTGTCCAGAGTTAAAGCCTAGTCCTGTTGAAGATCTGCCGTGTAGATGGGGCCGATACGCGTTTAATGTTCTGTCGAGGTTCAAAATCCTCCCATTGTCTCGGTGGGAAAGTTTGGAGCGGTATAGGTGCCAACTCAGGTGTTATCCTCGTCCCTTGACCGAGGTTCAAAATTATGAGGTCCTTTCGCCAATATCCTTGTGTTGCTTCATAGTGTATCATAAATTTAATCGAACAAAACAGAAATTACAAAATAAGTTATAATGTATGCAGTTAAATTAATGGATATATTGATGATACTTGTAAAGATCCGAGTGGCTTTATTAAATTTACAAAAAAAAGACTATGCTTTTTCAAATATATTTTAAATCAAAATATTGCTTCAAATTAAGCTGTATGCAAATACATAATATAAAATAATTACAAGAATATGAACTCGACTCCTTTTTTAATGACAATATAATAAAATGAGTCATTTCCCTCGTACAATAATCACCAATTGGGAATGAATAAATTCATATGCAATTCTCTCTTGTTACACGAAAATTCTTTCTATTTGCTGTCAGAATCGCCTCCTCGCTGTCTGATTCACGGGCAATTTTAGAATCAAAATCCCACTTACATCATTTCATCTCTATTCCTTTCCCTTTGTCGTTATTGAGGGGAAAAGAGACAATCCATTCTGCAAATGTAGTTAAAATATCCATGACGGGGGCATATTTTCGTGCTCTTCTGTGTTGCTGGACTAAGTGGACAGACGCATTACCCACTTAGGTGGGCGGCGGAGAATGACATGCGCTTTCACGTTGAATAAATGAGCGAGTTTATTTTTCCAAATTGATTTCGGCCGAGAGTGTCTGCGGTTCCCTGGCGCCGGCAGAAGGGTTGGTTGAGTGTTTTAACGTAGAAACAGAATTTCTCCTGGTGTGATTTGTTATTTAAAAAAAGTTACATTTTAATTTTATAACATGTGTTTTTGTGGTGAAATGTGTCGTGATTATTGTGTAGGAAAAGTTTGAAATTTTGAAATTAAATTTTTCGTTGAAATAAAAATGAAGCATTTTTTGTCGGGTCGATTGGCTTATTATTACGTAATTTATGAATAAAAAAATCCATCCCCTCTCCCCTTTAAAACTGACTATTAAAAACGAGGTGAGTGTGTGGGTGAATATTAACGTCGCATTATTTAGCCACACACAGATCATGGCTTTTGGCGATGGAACTCGTAATTTTGAACCTTGATCAAGTGACGAGGATGACACCTGAGCTGCCACCCCCCTCTCCTATAACTTCCTCACCATACAGTGCCGGTTTATCTATTGGGCGTTTGGGGCGGGCGCCCATGGGCCCGGATAAGCTGGATTTAACCAGATTTTCTGGTTATAAATTGCGATCCGCCAGTGCCTAGGGTGCCTGAAGATCTTCTGCGCCCAGGGCCCGAAATGAACTTAAATCGGCACTGACATCACACCAATGAGAGGACATTTGAGCCTCGATGTATTTTTCGTGTATCGGCCGCCTCTGCACGTCGGGTCTTCAGCTGTTCCAGGTTCGAACTCATGACACGCCGACCACATAAAAAATGAGGTAATACCTAATATTATTTTTGACTAGACTCTTATCCATACTTTCTATAAATAAATGATAATTTTTTTTTAAATAAATTTATTTGCAAAACTCCTCATGCTCCACTTTGCATAAGAAGAGGCTTACAGACATAAGTGGTAACAACATGATAAAATAATAATTTTAAAAAAAAACATAAGAAAAAAACATAAAAGAGACAAACATAAAGAAAGGAAGGTATCTGTAAGATTTTAAAAATCTATACAATAAACAAATTTCCTGAAGACATTAAGGCTTTCAGAACAATTGACCAACAAAAACAAAATGGGTGGCCAGGAAATACCTAAGCGTTTCAACTCCTTTTAAAAATTTTCTCCTTTACAAAAATATAGATTACTATACAAGAAGACATGTTCCGCGGTTTCAGTGTCCAGACCACAAGAACAAATATCATTATCACTTAAGAACCTAGATAAAATAGCTCTTAAAATTTCCATGTCCTGTTAAAATCTGGGATAACTTAAAATCAGTAAAAAATTTCTTACATTTTAGCTGTTGGTAAATGATCGGAAAAAACTTTTTAGTCCACAAAGCTTTAGGGGAGGCCAAGAATTTGGAGTTCCAGTCGGAAACAGTTCTTTCCCAAGCTAAATGCTTCCAGTGGGACGATGGCACAGACATCGAAAGGCTCATATCTTGGCAAGTTGCCTCTTTAGCCAACTGGTCCGCTCTATCATTGCCGAGATTTCCACTATGACCCCGAACATAAGAAAAGTGGATATCACAGTCTTCAAGGTTGTACACAGAATGGACTGAACCTCCACAACAAGTTTTTCTGTAGAATTTATATTGCGCAGAGAATGAAGCGAAATAAATGATAATAATACATAATTTTTCTCACTTTCTTTCCCCTGGGATTTTTGCATTTTAAGTCCTTTTTTGCTATTTTGGGAAAATTTCATCCCCATCTACAAACATTAACGTACATTCACTGATTGATTAATTCTTTTATTATGATCACGTTTTAAAACTGCACGAGAGAAACAAGCAACTCTCCAAGAAAACAAGAACTCAACAAGAAAAACATGCTTAGAAAATTTAAAATCTGTGCGTCTGTTAGTGAAAAACGGGAATTTCTTTTAACACCCTTTTATAAGCTTTACTTATATGTAACGGAATCTTTGAACTCAATTTTTACCCACTTTAAAAAGTCGTCGGATTAATTCGAAATTTTGCTCACTTGTCCAGGACCGATGACAGTACAATAATTTAATAATTTTGTCCCATTGTCCTGATCAGGATCACCAGGACTAATGATTTCCCATTTTCAGATCCCATCCCGCATCTGGTGACTGATTCCAGATCCCATTTCCAGATTTGGCGACTAAAAGATTAAGTTACAACTTAGTTCGATTAACTGTAAAAGGTGTTTTTTAGTTTTTTTTTTTTAAACTGTAATTTATTAAACAATAACGCCCTTGTAATACTCCTTCTTTGTGTATCTGTACTCAAGAAAAAGAGACATAGCTGCCAAATTTCAAGTCTGTAGTTCTAATAGCTCAAAAAAGGGAATTTTTTTTCTCAAAATCTATAAACGCCTCATACAACTCTTTTGGGAGTCGATTTCTAAAAAACCTGTTCTTACTGGATCTGCATTTAACGAAAGGAACATTGTTGTCGATTTTAAAGTCTGCTGGTCTAATAGTTTAAAAACGGTAATTTTTTTTTCTAATGCTTCTTGTAGACGTGGTAACCTAGTGGTCAAGGTAACGGACTCGTGGCCGGCGTGTCATGAATTCGAACTTAGTACCACTTAAGACTCACCGTGTAGGGGAGCGATGCACGAAAAAACTGTCGAGGCTCAAACGTCCTGAAGTTTAGAGAGGGGATGTCAGCTCAGGTGTCGTCCTCGTCACTTGACCATGGTTCAAAATGACGAGGTGCGTCTCCAAAAGCCCTCGAGTATAGCTGAAAAAAAGCGACGTTAATATTTCCTCCTCCTAATCATGCAATGTTCCTTTGAATGGCTGTTTCCGAAGATCCCATTCTTAGCGGATCTCCACTCATCAAAAATAATATGCCTGCCAAGTTTGAAGCCTGTAGGTCTAATAGTTTCGGAGATCCCGTGATGAAAGAGTGAATAAGAGTCGCTTTTGTCTTGCATTGTATGTATAGAGCAGGGGTCGCCAAACTAACAAACAAACAAACCCCCTATATAACTTTTCGAAATCTCCATAGACCCCCCACAATTGTAATTTTCAGGTAATTAAAATAAAACTATATATTAGTCTAAATATTTAATATATCAGAAACAGTAAGTAAAGTAGCTACAGATTTTTTATTTCTTAATAAGATGAGTGTGCCTGGTGTTTCTTGGCAAGGTTGGGTTCGAAATTAGTCAATTTTAACCGTAAATCCCCTCAAAGCTCCACATTTAATTTATTTCTGTTTTTAGTTAAAATTGAATTAACGTGACTGAAACCGGCTTCAACCATATAGGAACTTGGAAACGCCAGCATATATGGCTGAGCCATTTCGTAAAGTTTCACATATTTTTGCTTTATATTTATATTAGTCCAAAATTTATGTATTGTCAAATTTTTAATAAGCGTTTTTGCTTCAAGATCGGACAATAGTTCAGCAAGCTCATCTTGTTTGTTGATGTCGACGTTATCAATTTGCGCCGAAAATGGCGCAATAATCCAATCAGGGATGTCGATGTTTTCCAAATCAACAAAGCGCAGTTTAAAATCGTCGCTTAATTTTTGAAGATGATTTGTATATATTTCCAAGTCTTCTTCTTTTATTTTTAATTGTTGCAGATTTGAAAAATACTTATAATCCTTACGTAGCAATGAAGATCTAAATAAATGTAATTTTACTTGGAAGCTTAACAGTATTGTCCAAGCTTGGATAATTGTTACATCTTTTCCTTGCAGTTTTGTTTGAACGTCATTAAATTTTCCAAATAAGTCTGCTAAATAAAAAATATGGTTCTTATTGTTTTGGAGTTCATTGCTTAGAACAGGATTTATTTCGTTCAGAAATTCTGTCGGGGAGTCAAATAAATTGACGAGCCGTTGCAAGCATACACCTCTAGACAACCATCTAACCTCGGTGTGCAGAAGTAATTGGTTAAATAACTCATTGTTTTCCTCACAAAGTTTGGCAAATAGTCTTGATTTAAAAGATTGAGCTTTAATTTGATTAATAGATTTAATACAAAACTGTAAAGCTTCATTGTAACTCTGAACTCAGATATTTTGCTACTAAGTTCTGTCTATGCAACACACAATGAATAGTACGAATACCGGGCACTTTTTATTTGAGGCATGTAGCAAAACCTCGGTAACGCCCTACCATAGAAGGTGTGCCATCTGTGGCTACTGCTATTATATTTTCAAGCGGAATATCATATTTATTTAAATATTCTTGTAAACATCTAAAAATTGTCACTCCCTTCCCATCGGTTTCAAGATATTTAGCAAATAAAAATTCATCAATGACTTCTCCTTTAATTTTACTGAAATATCTAACATACGCCATAAGAATAGCAGAAACGCCAAAAACAGATTCATCAAGTTGTATAGAGAACTTGCAATTTTTTAGCTCCGAAACTACGGTGTTTTCTATTTCTTCGGCCATTTCGTCAATACGCCGTTTTACAGAATTTGCACTTAATGGCAAAGACTTTAAAACATTAATAGAGTCTTTTTTCATCACATTCTCAATGACGTCTTTAATTGCAGGTACTACAATTTCTTCTGCGATTGTGTGGGGTTTTCCCCTTTTTGCTATATTAAGCGAAATCTTGTACGAAGCAATTAATCCTCCTTCATTTTCAATTTCAGTAGACTATTTCATAAAACTTTTTAGAGTTGGTCGATATGTGAATTTTTCTTTGAGTTTTTTGAAAAATTCTAATTCTTCATTTTTTTTATCTGAATGAAGCCTTTCAAGATGATCTTTCATTTTTGACGGTTTAATGTATTCATTTCCAAAAGTTTTTTCGCATATAAGACACATAGGAATAGTTTCATTTGTCGGTGAACAAATAAATCAAAATTTTAAGTAATCCAATGAATAATACCGACATTTCTTTTTAGATACTGAAGCTGTCATTTTTAAATTAGAGTTCTGTAAATAAGTTAAAATTAAGTTGGTATATTATACTAATCCACAATATTAAAGCTTACCTTTTCACAAGTAACAATAATTAAAATTGATATCAAAACTAAACGAATAGTTTTATAGAAACAATAACTAATTATCCAATGGTAGATATAATAGTAGTAATAATGACACTACAAGCATTTAATACTGTTCACCGTTCACAAAGATAGCTGAAAATGCATATGATATTTGCGTTTGTAGCATCCAGTGTATAATTGGACAAGCGCACATATGCAAGGCTCGTATGGTTTGCGATGGAGACAAAGGGCTAACCAACGACACGATGCGTAACTGCCGTATAAAAAAGAAAAAACTAAAAGAACTAAAACCACACACATAAGAAGAAAGAAAACGGAGTACTGAAGATTCCCGCAAGTGGCGTTAAGTTATGGAGTTCCTATTCCCGAAGGGGATGTACCTCCACATCAGAATTAATAAGATAGATGACAGAAATTAATGTTGCATAAAGTAAAGTTAAAGGGAGAAAAAAATTTTAGAAAAGAGGAATAGTTAATGGGCAGTGGCATTACGCCTGCTAGAGATAGCGAGCGGACGAAGTCCGTTCGTCGTGATGCGATTGGCTCCTTCGATAGTCATCCCTGGGCGGGAAGAGCCTCCCAGTGATTTGATTGGCGGAGCCATTCAATCCTATCGGTGGGCGTGGAAATTGACTGGCACGTTCGGTGGAAAAGTGAACGGCCGAAGCAGATGGTTTCGAATAACGTACGTTATAAGGGAACCAGGAAAAAGAAACTATGGGAAATAAGAAAAATAATTTTGAATAAAAGTATTTTAAATTGAATCCAACTTGCTCAAATGCCGGCAAAAATGCGGTGGTGTAGAAAAAAGGGACATCGCGAACGGACGCCGTGTCAGCTCACGATGAAGAGAGAGTTAAATAATGAGGGAATGAAGTCATTTACAAAATGAAAAATAATTAAAAGAGAATAACAGATAGAATTAAACAAAAGCAGGTCCCGTGCTACCATCTGGTGGGCGGGGAAAGAGACAGAAGATGATCCAAGCGCAAAATTGAATCGAAGGGGAAACCCTCCCTATTCATGACCGCACCGAATCATGCTTCAGAAAATAGTTAAACCGTGACTCCTAGCACGGCGCTATGATGATTACAGGAGTAATAGGGAGTTAAAACGTTAAGTACTATGAGTATTATAATTTAAAGAAAGAATAATAACCGTGTGCAGTCTACGGATATGAGTCATGCCGGTGGTGCCCCAGATGGGAGAACCGTATAGCATGATCGGTCTAATGATTGAGTTAAAGAGCAGAACCTTGTGCCTGAACTGAAGATTCCCTTCGCGCTTAATGCATAGAAAGCCAACGGCAGTGTCGTCGCTCGCCAAGTCTGCGCCAAAGGCTCCTAATTGGTTGATGGGTTCGCCAGCAAGAGACACGGATAAGCCTCAATCGCTCTTCTGGCTACATACTATGAGTCGTGCAAATTACAAACTGGTCACAAGGTCAAGTTGTGACGTCACGGTATACATACGAAAATCCATCAGGATAAAAGGGGCAGATTGTTTTCTGATTTATTATTTAATTTTCTATAAAGAATATAATATTAAGTCAATTATAAAAATATTTTAAATTTTTACGTACGCAGTTAGATATGTGTGATTTGCGTATTAAGAACTGTTTTTCCTTCGAGTCCCAATAGACCCCCATTCGACCCCTTGGGTCAGATAGACCCCATACTGTTGTTAAATAGACCCCTAGGGGTCTATATAGACCACTTTGGCGACCCCTGGTATAGAGATATAAATAAAAAAATTAACGCTGTTTGTTATGTAACAGTGAACTCGAATCTCGAGAATATATAGTTTTCTTTGTTTTGTCTTGAATCTAATTAATTGTAAACTATCGGACTTCACGCCATTTTGTTTTTAAAAAAATCACTTATAATTCACTCCAGGAGCTTATCACGTATATTATGATGCCGTCACATATTTTCCCCGTTTTCTCTTGAATAACATGGGATTAAGTTATGAACAGCGAGCTAATGAAATGCATCGGTATGAAATTAAGGTATGTGCTCCTTTGAATAGTGTAAAAATTGCGCTGACGTGTTAAGAAAACACTGTAGATACTCGTTGCAATTAACTGCTAATTGAAGCGCGATGTTTTCGTATTAGTAGTAATCTTATTTGCACGAAATTCTGCGCTGTATAATAGGTTTACGTATTAGAATACACATCTTCATTTTCTTTCCATTTCTTTATTCGAAACACATCATTAATTTGATTCTTCACTGCGCACGTGAGGTTTAGTTAATATTTAAGAAGCCACTCATTATATATAAGCAAATGCTTGTACTAAACCTTATTAGTTTGATGATAATATGTGATGAATAAAACTTTTAATGATGTTACATGCGTGAAGTTTGTAAACCTTTGACTACCTTACTCAGTTTAGTATAGATTAGTATAATATATATCTACGCAGTGTCTAATATAATCTGTATCTATTAACATTCCTTTTTTAAATCGAAAGTAGAGGGAGGGGGTATCCCCTGTCCTAACGGTGGAGCAACCCCCACTGAACAAATTATACAACTATTCATACTTATTGCTCAAATTGTAAAACTGTAGTTTACATGTATCATGTCGCTCTATTTTTTCCACCTTTAAAATATTGTAAACAGGAAAAAAATTAATTTCAAATCTTCACCTCCGCATTAAAAAAAAAATTTTTTTTTTACGTTTGTGATTTAATAATATTGCCTGAAAGTCCAAGTTGGCATCATTTTTGGCGACCATATGGATGCTTCTAGAAATTACTGGAAAAAGCTAAAACATCACGATCTGTGACTTAAGCAGATTTTTCAAGAAAGTGCTGGAATGTGTAAAGGGCAAATGTGTAAGTGCCCCCAGGCAAATCGTTCTTGGCCCTCCTCTTCAGTTAAATTCAACTTTTTATGACCCGTTTTTACCAACTACACCTTATGTATAAATAAATTATTACAGCATGACGAAAAACTTTTTCTTTATTTTGTGAGATAACCTCTTAAAATAGAATTTTTCTAAAAATTGATTCATTTGTAAAGATGGGGCCGTGAATGAGTGTGTATTTAGCAACACGAGGGCTATAGGCGACTGACTTCGTCACTCAGAACCGCGATCAAGTGACGAGGACTACACCTTACCTGGCACTTTAAATTTCCACACTACACGAAGACTTTGCGCCTAGACAGATTTGGCGTGCATCAGCTTCTCTCTACACGGGTCTTCTGTGGCACTAGGTCTCGAACCAGCTACTCGACAAGGACGGCCTAGGGCTTGTTACCATGGCTACAGTGGTCACTTAAAAATTTGACAAAAAGAAATTTTTTTAGACCTACTCACAGTAATTGTGTGACGAAATCAATTTTCATATTGTATAAGAAAAACCAGGTGAAAAGTATTTATTTTTATTATTCTCTAATATGCATCTCATAAGGGAACTTAGTAATTCTAAACGAAGAACATCATGCAGTAGCAAAGTATCTTTTCTTTAGCTTCCCGCACGTACCTTAAGGTATGCATCAACACCTCCGATCTCGAGTTTGAATTTTGATTTTATCAATGGCGATCTTGGTAAAACAAAGGAAATTGTTTGCTAAATTTAAACTGATCTTCATTGTCTTTTCGTTGATAAGTCGTTTTTTGGGCATTGCACTTCGAAGCTTGATGGCGGCTATTGGTGACGAGCTTCATAATTTTCAGCCGCTGTCGACACCTGAGGTGGCATCCCACACTTCTAATGATCACATTCATTCATGATTGAGTGAATATTAACTTGACACTGTTCAGCTACACGAGGGCTTTTGGCGACGGACCTCGTCATTTTGAACCATGGTCAAGAGACGAGGAAGACATATGAGCTGTCACCCCTTCTCCTAACTACCACACCGCACCAACGGAAACGATTGAGTCCAGACAGATTTAGAATGCCTCAATGCGTTCTATACGACAATTCTTAATGGAAACAGGATTCGAACGTGGGACTGCATTAATACACCTCTGACCACCATTTCGATTAACTCGTCGTGAATAATTTAGTGGCTATCAGGGGCCCACAGATGAATTTTTCGATCCCGGGTCGAAAGTCCGCCATTCTGCAATACGCCGCCCAACATACTCTTTTGATTTTGTCGATTATCGGGATTAAAAATAGTAAAAAAAATTAATTATTAATAACAGATATTCATATTTAAATTTTACGTACTATGTACATAGGATTATAATCAATCGGGAAAAAAATCAAGGGCTATGAGAGGTGGGTCCAGACACGAGAAAATCTCCCCCTCCCCTTGTGTGCGCCACTGGTGGCCAGGTATGGCAGTCAAATGTGGTTCGAAATTACAAAATTTTATTGCCAATTTTTTTTTCCACTTCAGTGAAATATTGGGGCTCGGTTTGGGAAAGGTCGACTCAGCCTTTCATCCCTTCAGTGGGTCGATAAATGAGTACCAAGCTCACTTGGGAGCTTAATACTGGGGGCTTCGCGTCAGACTGACCACCTGATCGGAACATCTGCTCCTTCATCTCAGGGCCCAAGTTCACGTATACTGATATGGGTACAGTAGGCCTTGGCCCTCATGGGCTGTTGCACCACTGAATTAAGTTAAATATTGGAGGGACTATTTGAATTGTGTACAAATTTTGCATCATTGTGTTCTGGGTTGCTAAAAGTATTTAGCCATTTATTCCATGAGTAAGTGTTTATTAACGTTGCATTATAAAGCAACACGAAAGCTATTGACAACGGACTTCATATTTTTGACCCACGGTCAAGTGACGAGGCTTCCTGAGTTTGCACTCTCTAAACTTCCACACTACGCCAATGGGAGGACTTTGAGACGTGAGAATTTTAACGCGCATCACGATCTACACGATAAATCTTCAGTGGCCCTAGGGCTCGAACTCGCGAACTATGAGCACGAATTCGTCACCATAACCACTAGATTACCACCTCATGTATGACTGTCAAGTATAGCTCAAAAGTTCGAAATTCTATTACCAATTGTGTTTTTATTTTCTGCATGAGTGATATAATGGGGGGGGGGGGAGTACTTTCAACACTGGACAAATTGTATTGTGAAATTCAGGCATCTATTCCATATTCTCTTTCCTTGTTGCTTAATTATAGTGTAGTTTTAAAAAGTTGTCAAAAATCTTCTAAACGCAATGAAATTTTTTCCCCTTCTTGTTTACACTCCATATAGATATTGAATAAATCACGATTGTTGATAATTATACTTGTTTCTTATAAATGAACATATTTTTCTTAATTATAAAATGAAAGTGTTATTTAAGGGGGTCCGGCACTTCCATAGGAGCCTATGTAAATTACGTAAGTTTATGTACCTTTTCTCAGAAACTACTTGCTTCTCATAGATGAAATTTTTACAGTATTATATGTACTATAAATAAAACTTTAATGGAGGGTTTTGAGTTTTTACAACAACAACAACAAAAATAATAATTATGAATTTTTTAAAAAATGTCCAATTTCCCCCTTTGAAATTTAGTTTAAAAAGACGTTATCTAAAAAAGTTTGCAAGATATTTCTTATCCCCTCTATTAAAATGTGTAAACATGTTGAAAATATACTTATTGAAAATTTGAGGATTCTACATTAATTAGTTTCTGAGAAAAATGTACATAAGGGGAAAATATTGCATTTTGAAAAAAACAGGCTATAAAGTAAAAATTTGTAATTTCTGACGATTTACCTTTTTTAATACTTTCCAGAAGCATATGAAACATTTTCTTTGCCCTCTGCTTCTATAAAAGCCTCTTCTAATTTTTTTTTCATTATTTTTAACAATTTAGCCTTTTTTTTTGTATCTCAAGATGCTTCCGTTGGGCTACAAGAATCCTCCGTGCATCTAATTTTGAAGCACTTTGAATAACAGTTACTGTGCTGTGATGTGATAGCTGGACCGTTTTGAGCACTTATTTTTTGAACGCCGACATTTTGGAGTTTTTTGAATATTTTTTTAGATCTCCCCATAATTTTTGTCGTTAATAAAATACTAATAAATATTTAAATGTAAAACGTGGATTAAACAGAAAAAAAAAAATCTGAATAAATACATTAGAATTCACAATTAGCAAGTTCAAGCAAGAATAATCCCATTTAAAAACAAACCAAACGAAAAAAATAACTGTGTTGAGTTGTCTTTTCCTTTCTTCAAAGAAAAATCGTTTTATTTATGTGTAAAAAAAGGTTATACTAATTGTAGATAAAACTAATGGCGCTGTCATGGAAAAATTAAGCATGATGTGACAGGTGCTGCTCTAGGAGCACCTGCCACGCGTCAAAGAAAGTGGCTTCCTTTTAAAAAATAAATAAAAATACTTCTAATTATTGTATTTCCATATATCATGTATCATTTTAAGCAGAAATGTTTAAACTTTTCAAAAATATAAAAAAGTCAAAATCGATCATTTTTCAAAAATTCATGTGCCGGACTCCCTTAAAATATTTTTTGGAATAGGTCACTGTTTTAATTTTTTATTTTTCAGGACACTGGTTTTACCTTAAACTCATTTTTAATAGAATTCAAAAGATCTCGTCTTGGAGGGTGACGGTTATTTATTTAGTTATGTGGAATATGGAACGACAAAGGCTATTATTCCATGGATACCTTTATTCTTAAGTAAAAGCATGGCAGAAGGAATTTGATAATTTAATTATCACCAGATGTCGCCATGTAATAAGCAATAGATAATGCACTTGCTGGAAAAATAACTTCACTATTTTAGTGTGTAATATAGGATTTTTTTTTTGTACATAGACATAATTCCTAAAAATGTACGTGCAATTAAAATTCTGTTAGAGACATTTTCTCTGGTGTTTTGCGAATTATCTTTTGTGATATTTTACCGGTTTCTTTGCGTATTAGTTATATGTATGAGAAAGGATACAATTTGTAGCTACTTTCAGTTACTTCTGATTTTTAGTTTTTGTCATGATTGATTAAGTAAAATGTGTTATGAATAGCAATACAAGTTTTCAATAATTCTGCCCTTTTATGTTCTTTGCTAAAATTCAAAATTGTATATAGATATTTTTATCTAAGCAGAAATTAATTCAAAAGGAGAAAAAAATGTTTAAACAATTACTGTATAGACATTTTAGAAACAATTTTTCCCTCCTTTAATGGGGCTGCGGATTGGTATTTCTGCCTTTGGCAGACCTAGTACATTCCCCAGGAACTAGTATCACTTTTTAGTGCGGCACCGTATAGGCGATACCAATTGCCGCAAGTAATTTTGACGCCCAATTTCCACCCCAGAGGGAGGCACCTGGGCTCTGCCGATGTTACATTTATACTTTGGAATAAAATTTTGCCGAGAGCAACAATTTTGGATCATTACTTTTTTAATCTTGTAATCCCAAATATTTGTGTGTGTGTGTGGAGCAGTGATTTTCAACCACTGTGCCGTGACACTTTTGTGTGCCGCCATAATTTTTTTGAGTTATTAGTTATACTCTGTGAATAAAATAAATAAAATTCGGAACCTAGTCATTCGACCGTTTTATATAAAAAAATTTGACTGTGTTCGAATCCACTCTTGTGATAACGGATACATCTGTATATAAATTAACTCTGAATGAAGAGGAAAAACTAATTTATATCTGAAATAATCGAAATTTAATTTCAAAACATTCGGAAGAGTCAATTCATTTTAGATTGAAATTAGAGGCGATTATCCCATAATAGCCAAAAAAGCTTTAAAAATATTGTTACAATTTTCTGCATCTTATTTGTTGCATTCGGATTTTCAGCATCAACAAATCTAAAAATAAAAAAAGATCGAGACTTTTAAATGTAGATGACGCCTCGAAACGAGATTTCCATTACTTTTGCAACCAAATAAACGAAATTATAAAACATCATCAAGCTCAAATTCCACATTAAATGTATTCTTATCATTAATTTGTGATTCATTACCCAATAAACATTTCGTTGTCTCAGTGGTGCAATATTATTTTATTTAACATTGAAAATTATTATCATAAATTATTTTACATAGTGCATTATAGCTAGAGGCCCAGTCGCGCTTCCACACCACAGGTCCGGAATTCAAACCACGGGCTGGACAAGGTCAACTCAGCTTTCTTCGTGGGTCGATAAAATGAGTACTAAGCTTACTTGGGAAATGAACACTTGGGGTTCCGCGTCAGACTGACCACTTGACCAACATATGCACATGCACCCCAGCGCCTAAGGTCACGAAAGCTGTAACAGACACAGCAGGCCTTGTCCCTCATGGGCTGTTACGCCACTGAGTTCAGTTCAGTATTATAGATAAGTAAAATTCTTTTAAGCGTACTATATTGTTAGTGTGTCATCAAATTTTAGATTTGTAAACACTGTACCGCGAGAAAAAAAAGTTGAGAATCATTGGTGTAGAGATTGGCTGCTATTTTGTCGTCTGATCATGGCTCTAAATTTACGAAGTCCGTTGCAACTAATCCTCGTAAAACAGTTGCAAACTTAAAACACAATTTCTCGGAGAACACTAAAAATTTTCACATAAATCTCCTTTCAAGTGAGTAAGTGAATATTTACGTCGCACTCTTCTTCATGAGGGCTCGTAATTTTGAACCATAGTCTAGTTTCGAGGACGACACCTGAGTTGGCACCCCTCTCCTAACTACCACCTGCACCGACAGGAGGACAGCTGAGCCTCGACAGTTTTCCTGCATCGGCTCTTTCTGCTGGCGAGACTTTAGTGGTATTAGATTCAGAACTCCATGACCACGATTCCGTTACCTTGACCTCCTAGGCTACCGTAGCCACAAATCTTCACTCAAATTGCGATTCAAACACCCATTGATTATAGTGCTGAAAATTTGTGGAAACATTTCAAATTTATAAATTTTTGTATTTAAATGTAAATTTAAAACCTATTTAGCATTGCAATTTAGAGCGAATATAGTACCCAAGAAAAATTGCATTTGTCTTTTACAAAATAAATATAATTAAGCAAAACTGTTTGTATATAAAGGGTAGATTTGAATAATATTTCATGATGATGTTCGAATGGTGGGTTTTTGGCAGAAGATGTTCCGATTTTGATTTTATTTTAGCGTGAGTGAGGGGATGAATATTAACGTTGCACTGTTAAGCTACGAGGGCTTTTGACGGACCTCATGGTTTTAAACCATGGTCAGAAGTGACGAGGATGACACCTGAGCGCACTCTCTAACCACCACACCACAGGAGGGGACGTTTAGCTCTCGACAAATTAGCATGCATCGCCTTCCTATACGGCAGGTCAGTGGTACTGGATTCAGACTCATGTTCCAGCCACAGTCCGATACCTTGACCTCCCCTGGGCTGGCCACTTTAATTCTTTAGAAGCACTTACATTATTTGTGTAATCTCAAAGATTTCCCATCCTCGCTCTTTCTCATACGAAAACAAAATACCCTAATAAAATCGGCTGTGTAGAAATTCATATTGTTGTATTTGTGAAACGGAAAGAAAAAGTTTAAATCTAGCTAAAACATTAAATTGGAATTAGGTATTTTTCAAACCTAGGTGGTTTTCAGACCGCACTGCCACAGTGCATTAATGCGTACGTACAGCAATTAATAAGCTAATTCGTGTTTCTCAGTTATTTGCTTTATCAGCTCTCAGAAAATAAGTCGCCGCGATAGCCTCTGTGGTCATGAATACTTGTCAGCGATGTCAGTCCACAGTGTATATTCTAGCTTGCGAAAAGTTGTTCACGTATCCAGAGGCTCAGTCCTCATGTTGACGTTGTGTAAAGAAAATTACGAAAGTGAGTTTCAAGCAAATTATCATCCTGGTCACTTGCCGGGTTTCAAAATTACGATTTCTCGTCAGTAGACCTCGTGTGGCTTGCAGTTTGACGAAAATGAAAGTCAAATCAAATCTAATAAGATTCCTTACATGATTGATGCATCTTACATTTAGAAACTCAAAGGGCCTCACGTTAGCATAGTATGAATGTGAAAAGTATAGTTCTAGTTCAGGTGTCCTAGGCTTTGTTATCTGATTGCAGTTCAAAATTACGAGGCTCATTGGCTGTCTTTGGCAACCAGCAACATACAATATTTGCTTTAAAATTTATAATATTCCTTTGACCCGGCAAGCGTTGTTTGCCATATATAGTGAATATTTTGGTGATCGAATAAAACAACTAATTAATTGTAAGTGTGGGGTCAGATGAAAAATAATTGGAGCGCTGTGAATGATAGAGCCTATAAAGTAACAAAACACAAACATTAATTTTGAATTCTTTGTTCTTTTATTGGCTGTAATAAATTTCAAGTACATCAACATCACAAATTCTGACCATAAAATAACATTATCAGTTTCTTAGTGCAATGGGTGTACGATATTTTTAGTATAAGTCCATCATTAGCCAACACAAACAAACTGGATGGTTTACCCGTGAACATACCACGTATAATGGTCCGTGTAACCAAACACGGTGTACCCAAATCTAAAGTCACAGAAACGAAATCGTTTCGGCCTTGAGACTTATTGATTGTCATTGCAGATACCAATCTAATTAGAGATGTAATCCGTTTAAATTCATTTAGCATCATAGGAATAGCCATCTTCTCCTCGGAACTTAAATTCAAATTCTGGCTTCGACAACTTTTTCATCAATTTTATGACTAATGGCTTGCCATTGCACAGCCAATTAGTTCAAATTACGAAGCAAAATAACCAGAATCTAACCTTCGATTGTAAATGGTACGGTGGCATGCCTGGCAAATCAATGAATTCAAAAACTCTGCTGGATAATTTACAACCGTTGAAATCATAAACTGTCGATAGATTTATATGACATCAAGTCCCTGGCAACAACTGTGTATCTTGAAATTCAATCCGTTGACGTCCATTTTTGTTGCCAAAATTGCTCTCTGCCAATCAATCATAGATTAAAATATTGTGTTTTGTATATAGAAATATCTGAGTCATTGAAAGCGCGAGTTAATGTAGTTATTACTGAAATCGGTCAGCAATTTTATACATCAGTATTTTCATGTACCTTCTTTTCCATCGCCGATACCTAACAGTTATTTTGAGAATGTTTCTACTGTGGATGGATCTTGAAGCATTGAACCTTGCATATTTACTTTCATCTGGTCACTTTTCATTATTACGCCTCAGCGATGATTTCAAGCAAGCGTGGAGTCCTCATCAGCGTACGTTGAATGTGGAATGACGGAAGTGTTAGTCTGAAATCACCTGAAAGTACAGGTGCCGCAAAATAGTTTGTAGTTGTTTTTATGTCTTTCAATGTCCTGTTCAACGCGCCTCAGCTGAATGTTTTGTGTGCCATAGTACATTCATCGGTGATAATTTTACTGTTCCAGCACTGTGAAAAAGTTTTGTGTAAGAAGAAAAATTGCAATTAGATAAATATTTACTAAATCATCTCAGAGTATATTGAATATTATTTCATCATAATCGACATCAAAATGATTTAATTTTAATAATTATATAAAGAAAAATAACGAAAAGTGAAGCAAAATAACTTTTCCTCGCATTTTTACTCATGGAGATTGCTGATTATTGCATGTTAAGTCAGAATTTTGGTTTAACCCTTGGAGTTAGGTGTGAAACAGACGGGTGAAACAGTTTGGAAACTCTTTGGCATGAGCCATTTTCGAAAAATCAGCGTATTTTTATTAAAATTTTATTTTTAGGGCTTAATTTTTAGGATAATGTTTTCAAACTTCTCACATTAATTTCTCAAAGTACTTTTAAAAATACTACAAAAATACTGTTTAAGTGTTTGCAAAACAGTATTTTACGAAATAACAAACAAAAATTTTAATCGTAATTTTAAGCAAAATTTTCCAGTCTTTGCACAGTTTGATAACATTCTACAATCGTAAAAAGTTTCATTTATGATAATCATAATAAATAACGAAGTTATTCAATGTCGAGTTAAAGAATTTGACAATTTTCGAAAATCAATAAAAAGTTTTGGGCATTTTATCTTTTAAATGACTGGATTCTAATAGAAAAGCTTGAAGTTATTTAATACTTAGAGATATCATTTCCGCACAATAAATTCATACATAATTTAAAGCCATTTTCAAAATGCGTAGTGTTTTAACTTTTTAAAAATCATAAAAATAGAAAATATCATTATTTTATGCGAAATTATACCGTATTGTGGCGAAATAAATCATCTTCGGATCTGTAATTATTTTTGTCTGATTTCCAAAGCAAAATTGGATGGCTATTTAAAATGGTCGAAGAGTTTCAGCTCTGCCAGGAAACAGGATGAAGTTTAGCCATAAATAACCCTCAGTAAAACAAATTAGGCGTTTTAAGGTTTTAATTAATATCTTCAACTAATTTACAATCAGCATGAAAAATGGTTTACGTCCTATTCTCAGACCTACTGAATATGCACAAAATTTCATAAAGATTTGGTCTATTCCTTTCGGAGAGTTTATTTCTCGTGACGAAATTAGATATACATACTAAAGACGCATTTGTTGTCTGTTTGTCTGTTCCCTTATAACTCAAAGATCAGACAAATAACGTGAAATTCGGTACACGTACACAAAATTACATGGGAAGTTCTTAAATAAGTTTCGTTCCATCCCAACTCATATTTTCCTCAGCCAAAGGCTAGTGCTCCATGTGCCTGTTCTGAGCCGTGTGATAATGGCCAAAAAGGGAAATTATGCAAGTTAGTCATGAGAGTGATTTGAATGTTTTGTGGTGAAGATGAGATGGGTGAGGATGTAAGTAAAAGTGATGGATGGTCAGTCTAACTACAAACAGGCGGTCACACATTCAGGGTGATTTGCAAACAAGTTGCTCAGATTGGAGATGGTAAAGTTCTGAAGATCCTTCAACAGGCCTCATCATTATGCCATGTTGGTCAAATGGTCAACTCTCCTGACAGACATCCAGGTGTATCCTCCTTCAAATTTTCAAGGATGGGATCAGAGCAATTCTGGCAAGCAAATAGCGTGGTCGAGAAGCTCCAATGTCACCCTTCAGAAGCAGGCTTCCAGGGCAAGAATAGGCTACAAGTCCATAGACTGCATCATGTGATGACAGTACAGTATCCCATTAGTTCTTGAATTCCATCAGACTCCTGATTTGCAAGCCACAACTTGATTCTGAAAGTTGGGTTCCATCTTTGATCGAAATATTAATTTTTATGTTGTGCAATGACACAAGATTAATTGTAAACTGATGCAACTTGTCATTCAAACCACAATTACTCAAGGTGTGCTAAGAGTGAGGATGTCTTCATTTCCAAGAGCCTATCGACTCCTTCAGACAACACCATACAATTCAAGTGAATACAGTTCCTTTGAACTGTGCTTTGTATGACATCCACAAATCAGGGCCAGTCTCTTGGGATTGCTGGTACAGACTTGCAGATGCCATGCTCTCATAGGCAGTTCTTATGTGGCCTGCTCCAAGTGGGCAAAAAGGAAAATCTTTGTACATTCAAATGGAACTGCCAAAATGTTGTCTATCACATTGCTTTAGTCTCTTACTTTATTGCATGCAAATAGTAGTTTTGTACGCTTCTACAGAAAACCTTATTTTAAACCCGAGGCAAAGCCAGGTACTTGCAACTAATATTAGATATAGAAAGATTCCATATATTTTATTAACTCTCAGCTTGCCTTAAAATATCATTTTATTATATCTGAAATAAATTCCAGAATAGTTATACGATGTCTTATTCTAGTGGAATGTTTCGTTTAGCTCCATCTCTTCATAACTATTTATATATTCGTACTACTGAAACATTTGCCCGAGATAATGAAAAATCAATAGACTCAAGAGTTTGAGGAACATAAAGTATCTTGACATTGACCGAGAAAAGATCAAAATAATAATAAAGATAGTATTCGCGCAAGTGTCTTTAATAAATGATTTATGTTCTCGTACTTCACGATTCTGACTTTATTGGAAGGTCTTTTTCAGTTCTGATTTTGTGATAAAAGTACTGATTTCTTGATGCGACAAACGATTTTATCAAGGGCTGACAGAACATCTAAATTATTGCTTTCGAACTTGAAAATT
>BMAO01009229.1:0-17107 GCA_019973975.1 Trichonephila clavata | reverse complement strand
TCGTTTCAGATCCTTTTGCTCCCTTATTGTTTTTCTTTGTCATTGTTACTATCTCTCAATACAATTTAAATATAAATAAAAATTGTAATCGGTAAAAAAAACATTAATTTTCCCCCTTTTGAAACAAAATGCTCGCTCCTGATATTTTATATGATTTGCTTTAAAAATTCTAATCATTGTCTAACTGTAACCGAAAAACAATACGGAAGTTATCATTAAGGCTCATAAACAACCAATCACGTTTCGTTTTAGGAACAAAGGGAAGATCGATTGGAATCGAATGATGGATCGTGCGCCTGGAATTCCAATCACCCCTTGCGATTTTTCTTTTGCAGGGATATGTTTTTCATCGTCTCTTAAGTCCATCCCCAATTAATTTCTTTTTGTTTTCGCGCAGGTTGAAGGTTATTTATGTGTACACAAGATTGATGGTTGATAAAAAGGTTTTATGTATGGGATAAAGGGGAATTATATGTGTCCGTATACTTGGAGTTGTTAACAAAGTATTGCATAAGTAAGAAATACACAATTTTTTCATTGCATAAAGAAGACTTGTATTTGAGTTATACAATATACTTTTTTTGGAAGGATAGTAACACATTACACATAAACATTACAGTAAATATCATAAATACACAGTATTTTTTTATAAAATTACTTACAAATTTATTCTTGTAAATCATAATAATTACACCTTGCAAGCAAACGTTTTTATTTTAAGTCTATATTTGAATGACACATATATCATAAAATTTTTCCTATTTGAAACATCTTAAATGTAAATAATATTAGAGGAAGTAAATAAAAGATCTAAATAGTCGGTAAGAAAAATAGGAATAAGTTGGACTTTCTTAATATTTTTCAAAAATATATTTATTTAATTAATACTACTAATAGTAATAATAATGATAATAATTCATGAGTATCATAGTTATGACCGCTTGTAGGCCGCATTACAAAAATAATTTTTTATTTCTGGGTCGCACATACAATATTTTTTTCAACAAATTGAAATATAAATTAGCTCTATGTAGTTTTATTAAAATGAATTAACATATTTTGTTATAATTTTTTTAAAATTTGAATTAGATATGAATAGTTACATATTTAATTTTAAATTTGTAAAATTTTTGTTTCATTTAGCTTAGATTTCATAAAGATAGAAACAAATCAAGTTAATGACATGAATGAATTTGCTTTTGGTTGAACAAGCAAATTGATATCGGGTTCAATAGGCAAAGTTGCAATTATCAATGCATTTTCAAAAGGTTTGTCAGTGATCTTTGTCCTATTTTTGTTTTTTGTGTGCTTCATTTTTGGAAAATGATTGTTCATAAATATAAGTACTGACAAAAGCTGAAGACATTAATAAAGCTTGAGTGTGAAAATGAGGATATTTGTCGCGCGGGGTGCAGGTTATCTTTATAAAACTCCAATATAGAAACATTCAAAAAATTTTCAATTAATTTTTTTTATTGAATGTCACTTTGCAGTTCAATGCATTCCATTTGAGTATTTGAAGGTAATTTATTTTTTTCTAGAGAAAACGTGGTAGAAATATATTAAAATACTCCTGATGAGAGAAAATCTTGAAATCTTCTTTCACATTCATCAGTTAAATCAAAATTTATGCAGTATATTTTATGCGTACATTTATTTCTGTAATAAAATTGTGTCAATTGAAATATTTTCTTAATTTATATTTGGGCCTCATTTTGAAAGCTTTTGGGCCGCACTTTAGACAAGCATGTAATAATTCATATATGCATATTTCAACGTATCTGGCTAACACGACTATATTTTCTTCTGTACTGTTACATTTATATATCCAACACGCGTACTTGACTTCTTGACCATTAGACGCCGGACCTCCCTGTACCAACCGATGACGTCATCAGTTGGTTATTCATCGAGTCCAGTGTGCAGGTGGTCATCATCCATCCTGGCATGGCTGCAGAGCTTGCGGGCCTGTCGCTAGCAAGACCAAGCCAATGGAGGTATATTCCCAAAAAGTCATGTCCGCTGGTTTGGAGAAAGTGGACAACGGCCTCGGCTCTCTCCAGTGCCTCGGGATAGGTCTCATAGAGGCCAGGGTTTCCTATGTCTTTCCAAGGCTTTTGGTTTTTTGGTGTCGTGGCAGTACATTTGTCAATGTATGTTGTTATAATTCGTTTTGCTTTTCTGAGGGTCAAGAGAACTTTCGGTTGAAATGACTCGGCTCCCTGCTTGGTTTTTTGGTCTGCTCTCTTATTACCGGGGATCTCAACATGACTTGGGATCCATTGTAAGGTCGCAGTCCATCCATATGAAATGAGCACCGTAATTTTAGTTCGGCACTGAATTGTGTTTAGGCAGTCTATTGGTGTGTTATTGCTTAAGGCTGAAATTGCAGGTTGGGAGTTGATGAGGATATTCTGTACATAACTAAACCTTAACTTTTCGTTATCTAGACATTGTTCAAGTAGCATAAATAGTAAGAGATGTATACATCATAAATAATATAGATGCGTTTTAAAATATGTTTTTAACTGGAATTAATAGTTAAATACAAAATAATATATTCTATTATCAAACATAAAAAAACTCTTATCTCTCTTATTATATATATTTTTAGACCATACTATTTTCTTAAGAGATGATTTCAGAAGAAAATTTCTAATAAGAGTAAAGATAATTTCAAGTTAAATACTCTCTGGTAGCTTTAATATATTCAAAAAAATTTGCTGTTAATATAATTAGTTGATTCCACTTTTTTGAGATAAAGGATTAGAGTATTACTTTTTTCATACTTAAATAAAAAAAATAATTAAGTATCAAATATATTAATTCGTAATAATATATATGTGCTTTAAATACATTCAAAACATGATCTAAATAAATAGCATTAAGACATTTTCTGATAAATTCACATGTATAAAAAATCTTCTCATGTCTAGTCAAACGTTTTAAAATATTTATGCTCTATGTAGAATATATTCTTCTGTTCAAAATATTCAGCATAAAAAAGCAATTGAATTTTATTTGAAATTTAACTGTGTTAAATTAAAAGTGCGCATACAAGTAAAATATCCAAGGTATTTTATGAAATTCTTAAGCTTTTTTTCTGTACCAATTCCTCGTGGATTTTGGAAAATAATGATTTGGAAATAACTTGTAAAAGTCAAGTTGAAAACTTTTTAATGAGACTGTGAAGGATTTCAAACAAAATTAAATTGAGGGGAAAAAATATATTGTTACTAACTCTTCAACAAGAAGAAAATTATTTTTAAAAAATACTTTTCACTGCATAAAACTTTCTTTTAACAACTGAAGCATATTTTTTTGTTCAAGAAACAAAAAGAAGAGTTGTAAAGCGTGTTTTTTCTTTTAAAGTCACTTTCACTCACCGTTGATTGAAAAAAAAATTTCATCTTACCATACGAAAAAGAACTTGCCCAATCTAAAAACTGGAATAATTTTTTTAAAAAAATAACGCATCTTCTGTATAATTACTTAATGGATCATAAAATTAAAATATTTACAATTTGAAAGATCATTACATTTAATTATTTAGAGAATGCTTTATAAGATATCTACTAATCTGGAAAACACGCCAATTTCTTTCTTTCATCTGCGTATGAATTTAATAACATTATTAAAAAACATCATGTAGAATGAAATAAATGAAAGAAAATAAATATTCAAAAAATGACAAACTGTAAGTTTTTTTTTTTTTTTTTAGTATCTACACTAATACACTTACATACATGCACACGGGAATACATATTTCAGGCTTTAGGCTTGCTGGTAAAATAAGGAGGATATCATCTTTAAAATATATTCTTCATTACGCATTAATCATAGTTCATCCAATATGCCGGCCATTTGACGCTTAATCTAATACAACTAAAGACAACATAGCAGCAAGGAGTCACCAATCATTTTTTTCGCTTATGCTTTCTATACGTTAATTACGGTGAGTCTTTGGGCATACGGGCTGCTTGAAGCCCTCCATCCCATATCTGATAGTTTTTGATGGGGAAACGATAAAAGTGGATTTCTTCTTTCTGCGTAGTACTGCATGACGATTGGTGGATAGGACCTGTTTGGTATATATATATATATGTAATAATCCCCATTAATTATTCTTAATAACTTTTAATTACCTTTGGTCCATCCCTTTAGGACCAACGTTTTAGTAATAAGTTAATCCGCCGCCTAACGAGAGTATTTTAAACTACATCCATCCACCCACACAGATCACGTGATTTAAGCTGCTTATATATACCGAGACTCCTGGAGACCGCGCTCTCTTTCGCTTCTGCTTTTTGTGTCAACATGTAGCCGGCTGCAGTGTGTTTGTGTGTGAGTGTATTGTGTCGTCCCTGTAATATTTTATGTGCTTAAGATGTGGAATTAAACAGATTTGAACAACCCCATGACTGCCTCTTGGATAATATTAATTTTGCCTCACCAATCTCATATAAAGTATACCTTTCAACGGCCACGTCTATTTCAAGAATATCAACGTCTATTACAATAAGTCTGCAGGATCGTTATTTGCGTGGGAAATAAAAATTGTAAGTCAAAATTATTACAACCAAAGTGAGATAACAACCGTCATCAACCAAAATAAAGGAGAAAAATGTCTGTGTGTGGATGTATCCATTCATCGTACGATGTGCCTAAGTGTTCAACTACTACGTTTAAAAAGCGGGAAATTTCCCGTCTCGTCTCCATTGCGTAAGAAAAAAAAATTCCCTTGTAAAGCTTCAAGTCTGCATGTTTTGTAAGGATAAGAAATCTTCACCATCAAATATTTCTTAAAGAGAAAATCAACCTATAATTCAATCAACAGTTCGATGTTCAAATAAAAAAAAAAAACTCTTTCTAACCTTGGAAGTCCGCGAGATGTGTGTTTTGGCAAAAGTTATGTGAAAAAGTGCAACTCAGCGATATTTTCATCATTCATGTTTTTCTTTTTTACTCTTGTCATTTTAATTATTTGCTAATAACTTTAAATTGATTGTATATTTTCTTTTACTGGTTTTTAATAATTTATCTTAAAATGTTTAAGAACAATATTGTAATTAATATGCCTATTGATAATTTGCAAACAAATCGAAAGTGTTTTTTCTAATAATCTATTTTGATCTAAAATCTTACAATAGTTTTAGTTTATGGCTTAGATATTTTGAAAATATTTGTTTTAAAGTCTTCCATATGAAATGGTTTAGTATGGGGTAGTGGTATATACCAATATAGTTTCTTTATTTAAAGCCTGGTCTTACCCAGCATTTTTTTTTTATTACAAGCCGGGTCTTACCCCGCAATTCTTTTATGTGTCTGGTTTTACCCCAGAGTTTCTTTCAATGTTATGGGTCTTACCCCCATCGTTTATTTTTATTATTATTCTTTGGTCCCTACCACCATTGTACTGTTATTATGGTTTATTCTAATGTTTTTTCAATATTGTGTAACAAATTATTTTCATTTTTCGATTGTATTTAAATTACTTGATTGGGCAGTCAACTCTACGTATATATTATTGTGAATGTTATTACTATTTTGAAAACGTTTCCAGGGATCTCGGTTTTACCTTTTGAAATTTCGGGTTAAATTTACTTAATGCTATATTTTGTTTTAAAGATAAAATGCATATATTTCATAATGATTATTTTTGAATTTGATACTTAGCATGAGAATTGATAACTTTACAGTGTTTTACTCAATCAATACCAAAGATTTGATATTTTTATGTTGAGATACACTATTTGATATTTGTTTAATGTGGTTTTAAGAATTTTTCGGTTACTATTAGATTTACTCTTTATTAGCATGATACAATTTATTTGATATGAAAATCAACAACTTTAATGTGTATGAAATAATAATGGTTTTGTGAGTACTTAGGCTGAGAAAATAGTAATAAATAAATAAGCAAATGTTTACATTTTAGAAGAAATAATAAGGTTTTTTTTGTAAGGATTGTGCATAGTGAGTACCTCAAGGGAATAAATACACCTTTGATTGTCAATATACTATTGCCTCCAAACTTATACCTTTGTCATAATAAAAGTAATACATAAAAAAAAAAGTTATAAATAGTTTTAAAAAAAATCTCTTTGGTCGACTTGCAATTTCCAGTCTAGGGATATTTGTTTTTGAAGTTATTGTGCAACATTTACACGATAAGAAGTAAAACTTGCCTCTAAAGATTGTGAAAGGCGTGGGTCATCCTAATTTGTTTCTTTTCACCCTCAGTGCTCTTATATACAATTTTAGATAAATTTGTAAGAAATTATTTTTTGTGTCTTAGGAATTTATATTTTTGTGAATTCATATTAGAAAGGTGTGGTACATAACTATTTCATAACCATCATCTCCATGCAGTATTTGCGACGGACAATTCCTTTCACATACCATTGTCTTTTAAAACCCAATATTGTGACAACTTCCATTCCAATAAATGACTCACCTCTCAACTCTGCTTCCCAGTGCATAAGAAAGTTGGTGTTTCACATATCCCAAACGAGATACAACAGCCTTCTACTGAGGCCTCTGGCCTAGTATATTTACATCTTCAAGTGTCCGGACACGTCTCAACCTTGCAAAGTCTAGCTAACTTGGGCAAGGCAACTAGAAAGAACTAACTTCATTTGTTTCAACTAAAACTTTTACAGGATGTGTGTCATTTACAATTATTTTTAAAATTTAGTTTCTGTTTTCATTTTATTTTAGGTATTTAATAATCTTATTTTGATATTTTTGTATTGTGCAATTTTATATTTATAATTTACTAATGCATATTTGTTTCATAGTTTTATAACCACATATTCTCCTTGTTCCAAATCATTTTCATGTGTTAAAGTGAAGGGAAATTTAAAAATAAATATTAATCTAAATTTAAATTTTAAAATTAATATATCTGTAGGATATGGGTGTGTACTAAGGGCCCCAGAGCACACACGTGTCTTGCGGAGGGGGGAAATGTAATAATTCCCAGTAATATAATCCTTTAAAATAACTTTTAACTACTTTTGGTCCATCCCTTCAGGACCAACGTTTTAGTAATAAGTTAACCAGCCGCCTAACGAGAGGATTTTAAACTACATCCCTCCACCCACACAGATCACGTGATTTTAAGCTGCCTATAAATACCGAGACTCCTGGAGACCAACCTCCTCTTTCGCTTCTGCTTTGTGTTTCAACATGTAGTCGGCTGCAGTGTGTTTGTGTGTGCTTAGATTGTGCCGTCCCTGTAATATTTTATGTGCTTAAGATGTGGAATAAATAATTTTAATTAATCACCGGAATGCCTCTTCAATTCCAGCCAAAGCCAACATCGATCGTAATTAATAGTAATCATATAAAGAATACCAATCAACGGCCGCGTCTATTTCATATATATAGGCGTGCCTGTGTTGGAAAAATTTCTTTCAGTTTTGGGAGCAAGTTTAGCTTGGGAGAGAGCTGAGAGACTGCTCTCTGATTGGTTGCTGGATGGTGAGGATAATAACTCCAATTGGCTATCCAGGGTTCTTAAAAAGTTAAAAATGAAAAAGTGGGAGGAGCTTGTCCAGTTGAGAAATAAAGTTAAGAAAGAAAAGTAAAATACACAATATAAGGAAGAATTACAATTAAAAAATTAACTTAAATTAATATAATAAATAAATAAAATTTAAAATTTTGTAAAATAAGCAATAAAAAAATTTTATTGCATGAGAAAATTATGCTATGGAGGATTGTAGGGATCTAGGAGAATCCTCATAGGCCTCTTAGTTTTATCATGAGTATTATATGGAATTAAGTTTAATATATTGCTATTATTAGTATTATAAAGCTAATTAAATATATTAATTGCTATTTTTTGAGTATGTTGTTTGAAACTATTGATTAAGAGCTTTTCTGAGATGGTCATTTCGCATGTACCTTGTTGCTTTAGTAATCATGCGAATATCAGAAATTTGAACAAGTACCTAGAATTTTGATATTTCTGTTAACAGCATATCCCCCAACTGGACAAGCATAGGCAATGATGGGGCACATAACGGCTGTATAAAGAAGCAAATTCTCTCTGTGTTAGCGCTCGCTGTACCTTTAAATAGTATTATTCACCTTCAAATCCCTACGCGGTAGTAAGTAGTTCGCTCTATTTTTATTTCTTATTGACTTAATTTTGAAGTTAAACTTTCCAGACCTGGCATATATATGTTATATATTATTGATATTCAAAATGTTATAAAAAAGAACTACTGGTCAGAAAGGTTTCAAATTTGAAATGAATGTACTTGAAGAAGAGGGAAACGCATAAGAGAGCATAAGAAAAAATTTTCCAAAGTTTATCAATATATGGCGCTGCTCTGCATATTGTAAAACCAGTAATACAATTACTCATGAAGCGTGATCAGACGTAATTTTCCAACAGTATGGCCTGCAAGATCGTTGGAACTCAATATTTGTGAATTCTGGCTGTGAGGTTATCTTAAACATATTGCGTTCAGTAACCCGGTTGCAAATTAAGCTCACTTGAAGGCTTGAATTACGCAACACAATAGCAATGTGTATGACCCCAGAAACACTCCGCATTTTTGTTTATCAATTTTAAATTGGGGAGGAAAATTGTGGATAGTATATTGAACATATCTTGCACAAGTCTCGTGGAAGATAACAAGCATTTTTATTGTTGCTTTTTATGCAGTTTTGGGCCCAAGAACAATTAAAGCATTTTTTTCTATCGAATTCGGTACGATCTCTCAATGGCGTAAGGTTTATTTCACTATTATTCACTAATGTTGAAGGACTTGGAAGTCTTTTTCTTCCGTTATAAAACTGTTACAACCCTGCACATTGAGCAGTACCCTTGGCTTAATGTGCAATCCATGTCGAAATCATTGTAATTCGATTCAAAATACCACTTGTAGCCAAATCAACTTTTGTTGCACTGCTTACTGCACAATCTATTGATGCACTTCGAAATTCCTTTTTCTTATGTCGGCGTTCCTCAAACTGTGGATCACGAGCATATTGAAAATTCGTGAACAAAGGATTATTTTAAAAAATAATAATTTACTGAGAGTAAGCAAACACAATTATTCTGACATAATAAAAAATAAAATGCACATTTACACTGATATAATACGCTTGTAAATATAATCTCGCTGTACAATGTATTTTATAATTAGTGTTACAATACTAAGTTAGGACCAAGTTTGATGATTACCAGTGACCCCATGGGCTTGTATTAACACTTATCTTGATAATTGGTACCATTTATAAATAATCCCTTAACTGCCGATTAGAGGTTAAGCGATTCGCTCCCCAATGCCACCATTTTCCACGTAGACGCGTGAATGTGATGTTTTTTTTGGGGGGGAGGGAGCAAATCCTATGAAATAAGTAATTCCTTCGCAAACACTGTCAATGTCAGTTTATTGCATTCCAAAGCCTTCGAAATAATTTTAGGGATAGCATTGCACAGAAGACGTATATATACGTTTGAGAAGACGTATATATACGTTTGAGAAGACGTATATATACGTTTGAGAAGACATATATATACGTTCAGAAGATTAATGTTTTGGCTGAGCGAGACGTTTATATACGCAGGTGTCACTTAAGAAGTTAAAGTCGTATTGTAGCTTCAGCGTCAAAGAATAGTATTATTGAATTCAATACATTGTTATAATCTGGGAGGGGGGCACGATGAAAATTATGATTGTGTGTGAATATAGGGTTGTGAATATTTAAAGTTTGCGAAGCACTGTCTTAAGTCTCACTGTTTCTCTATCCACGTATATTCAGCTCAATTTAAAAGTCATTCTGACATCAGTGGTTCTTTTTCTACAGCGTTTGAAAGTGGGATATTAATTATAATCACCTTACGTATGTGTGTGTGTTGGAAATACAAGGGGTGATCAAATGAAAAGGTACGAAACGACACGGTGGGTACAAATATAGACTTTATTCAAAATATACACCATAGGCCTGAGCACAACGATCCCACTGATGAACAAGCCGCAGGATTCCTTGATCCCAGAATTCCTGTGGCTGTGACGAGACCCAGTCCTTCAGAGTGTCCTTGAGTACGTCGTCCGAGTTGAAGCGCTTTCCTTTCAGGTGTTTCTTCAGTGGACCAAACACATAGAAATCGCAGGGTGACATGTCCGGACTGTAGGACGGATGGTGCAACGTCTCCCATTGGAACTTGTCCAGTTCCATTTGTGTGACTCTGGAGACGTGTGGACGCGCGTTGTCATGGAGCAGAACCACACCCTCCCTTGAGCAGCCCCGGTCTTTTATTCTTGATGGACCTGCGTAGGCGTCGGAGTGTCTCACAGTACACATCGGAGTTAATGCTTTTTCTGTGCTCGAGTAATTCTGCGCTCGCATCATTTGGACGCCGCTTTTTATAAGAGCCTTTGCTCTCTCCTGCGCATGCGGGCACCCGCGCATGATCCGATCCCAGTCAGAGTCTCCAATGGCATCCCGAGATGTCTCGCTACATTCTCCCTTGGCGGAATATGCAAATATTTAACTGATTCATTTTTATGTCGTTTCGTACCTTTTCATTTGATCACCCCTTGTATAAATGAATGATATGCTAGTCTTATTAATTGTAAAGATATGTATGAATATAAGAGCTTTTAAGTATTTCAAAAGAGATAAATGTTCAACTGTCACTTTTTTTAAAAAAAACTTCAATAGATTTTTAGTTTTGTATACCTTTAATGTCACTTCTTAATATCCTAATTTAAAATAATTTTTAATGTTAATATTTGCATTTTGCTCTACCTGTTGATGAAATTTTTAACTAATTCGTGTGGAAAAAACTCACTCTGGTTACAAAATCAGAATGGCAAACTGTACATTTCTGTCTTTCATTTTTTTTTCTCTTTAATTTATTTTCTAAGCCTTTGTTTCTTTTGGGGGTATCTATAAATGGTATCTATAAATATTTAACATCACTTGGATCTATAATTATTAAGGTTATCTTAGTTATACAATTGATTATAATATAAAAAATTGAGGTCACATAATAAATACGGATTTATTTTTTAAATTAAATTTTAACAAAACAAAGAAGAATGACCTCATTTTAAGTTTCACGCCTATTTGATCAAAATTGCTTTTATTATTATTTCCTATAAAATCAGTGGTTTCCATGGAAACATAACTAGAACAAGAACGCAGTATTTCTAGCTGTCTTTAATAATTGAGTGACCATTCTGTAAAACATTCGATCAAACTACGTTTTACTCTCAGCACTTTTGCCAATGTCTGATCCTTAGTTATATATTACGAAAAAATAAAATCGTACATTACTAAGATAATAGGACTGTTCTTCAGCAATCACGTGCCATCCCTCTTAAGAAAAATCATGAAAGAAAGAGATCGAATGATAAATCGTTTCGTCTGGAATTCCAATCGTCTTTCACGTCCCACAATTTGCTGTTGAGCAGACATGTTTTCAGAGGATTTATTCCGCCCACAAATAATCTCACTTCAGTTTTACTCCCGTACATCGACGTTTATCATGATAAATGATCAATTAAAGATTATAAACACGATAATAAAATTTTAAAATATATAACGATAGAAATTAATATTCACACACACACATCTATACATAGTTTAATAATATTTCAAGCAAATTGTTTTTTTATCCAATAATCAATCATTAAATTGATTTTAAACTCTCAGAGTGTTTTAACACTTGAACGTCCATCGGTTTGACTGGACACCGGAAACTGTATTGTTTGTTCACCTTTCCACATTTTTATAAGGATTTTGAAAAAAATTTCGTGACTTTTAATCATTTTCTATGGGGATTACACAGAAAAAGTTTTGTGATTCTAGCTTAATTAGGAGAGATTTTGCAACTAAATATACCTAGAATGTTCGCTGGTGTCGTTTCGATACTAATGTAATTTGTCATTATAAATAGCTATTTTTCAGCAAAAGATAGTTCACTAAGAGATACCGCTAGTAAAATACACTGCCGAAAGTAATATCACGCATTTATTTGGCCTTGAAAACAGTGTTAATGTGTTCGCAATTGAAATGTGTCAGTTATACTAAAATTGTTCCATCTTAGTGTTTGCTTATCCGCCATTACGTTTAAATTAAGAAAGTGCAAAAAATTTGAAAAATCAGGTAAATAATACATTTAAAGGAATTACAGACTCACTAAAAACAAAAAAAATTTCCAAAATTAAGAGTGCAATGAAAATACGAATAAACAAATGTATGCCTTTTGCATACAAATTGTGTGTGTAAAATGAACAGGAAAAATTTAATGTCACTCTACTCATTGTAAATGAGGTATCTACAAAATATAATGCATAAAAATGATAAATAATGATGAAAAAACTCGCTCGCAAAAATTATGATTTTACTTTTCATAGAAATATTTATGAATATTGTTGCTTTATTCCATTTTAAAAGATTAATAAATTTGCATTATTACAGTTGTTGAGACAAATATTAATCAACTCGTTGCCAACCGTTTAAGCCAAGGGAGTTAATAAACAAATAGAAATTTAATAAAAATATAGAATATAATTTGTAAAATAATTAATTTTTAAAATGAATTTTATAACTTTATATTTATGCATTTGGAAGGAATTTGTATTTTATGTAAACTAATATTTATATTTATGCTGTGTATTTATGTTGTAAATCTGGAAGCAATTTTCTTGTAACATTCTTCAGTTTACCAGATTGGCAACAGTCCTTATTTTGGCATCAAACGAGTTGCAATGTTTTGATGTGAGCGCAGCTAAGCCTAATGGAATAAAAAAAATATTTCTCGAATTCTTTAGAGCAAATTTCTGTACTTTAACGTTATAGAATGAAACGTTCCATAACAAACCTAATAATTTTATGTAAGTTTTAAATTGAATTCAAGCATAATATCAAATTATAATCAATTATAATGCTTGAAGAAGCATTCGAAGAATTGAAAAATTTGGAAACGAGCGCCGACAGCATAAAAATACCGCCTTTTTATACTGACAGACTGGAAATTTGGTTCTTTCCAGTAGAGTACACAGTTTTTATGATATAAAGGGTCATAAAATATAAAATAATTACATGAGGTAATATTAAAAAGTCTTAAAACTAAACCATTGTGAAAACGAGTCCAGCAATTATTTAGTTATTAAAATTATTTTATATCACGCTGTCGTAAGACACCGACGGTCGCTTAAGGGTAACCGAATTTCCAGATCGGGTAATTGAAATCCTAGACGTTCTAGAGGGAATTATTTTCAAAAGAATAATGTTGGAAACTTCTCATTATTTCTTTCATAATATCGTCTTGATTTACAAATGAATATTTATTTATTTAAATCTTTCGAGCTAGAAACACAGACTTTAAGCGATGCTTCCACATGAATATTTTTAAAAAATAATCCTTCTAACTATAATTTAAAAAATAATACATATTTTATTAGAAAATGATTTATTTGTAGAAATACAAACGGTTAAAATGGTGGATGGAAAGTATGGAAATATATTAAGCCTTAAAGTTTCACTTAAGACTTTTAGTGTAATGCAAAAAATTCGACGCAATACGGAACATCTGCAATTCAATATCGTTGAAGGTATATTTCTCAGGAAAAGAATTTTTCAAAGGTACATAGAATACTTTACAAGGAATAGTATATTTTTCATAGTAGTCATTTAACATGAAAGCATTTGACAAGTTTTTATTTACATTCTGACAAATAGAAATACACATTGAATATTGCAGAAAAATTTCTTCTAATAACAAGTAGTTCTCTGCAACAGCGTTTCCCATTGGAATATTTAACTTCAACGTTATTTATCTTTTAATTAAAATTCAGGTACATTGTTTTTTCGTACGTGTTGATATTATAATTATTGTTATCTACAATATTTATGCATCACACTGTAAGCAAAAATATTAAGACAAAAAACATTCGTTTTTTTCTTTTCTTATATTATTATATTTCAGTAAGCGCATAAAATTTCTTTAATGTTTTTGAAATCATAAAAATAATTTTCATAATGTATTAACTTAAAAAATAAGAAATGTGTATACTCACGAAAAAATTCTTTTAAATTTGGAAGAAAATTATATGTTCTAATAGAGATTCTAACCACTTTTTTACTGTTGGTTTGCTGAAATTATCGAGTCAATATAGTAGATAAAGGATTTTAATACGTTTTTTATTCCATATACAAAAACAATTTTAAAATATGAATTTTTTTTTCAAATTTATGCACCATTCTTCTTTACAATTAAATAAATAAGCAAAAGAATTAAAAAACAGCTCAGAAATTAAAGCATTATATTCCATATTAATGTAAATTAATCATTTTGAAATTAATTTTAAAAAGTTCATTAGCAATAACATAATAAATAATTAATCGCCTTTTAAGATGCATATTAAATTAAAATTATTACTTACACATTTAATGTCAAACCTAAGATAATCTTATCACTTAATAAGCACGCTTGGCGTAATCGTATCACTTAATACAAACCTAATGTAATCTTATTACTTAATATTAATCTTAACATAATCCCTTTTCATTTAATATCAAGCTTATCGAATTAAATTGTGTATTTCAGGGGCCTAGTTGCCAAATTAAAAATAATTAGTAAGAATAAAGCATGGTTGACAAAGAGCTTTTCACACTTTTGTGTTTAAAGTTTATACTGATGTGTACATTTATTTATTTTATATACAAATAAGATGCATAATTGTAATAAATATCATTTTTGAAATATTAAATCACTGTATTTACCAAAAAATTACTTTGAAATTGCAGAATTATGTATATAATTAAGATCAGTTTGTAATTATTTTAATAAAAAAAAGTGTTTTTAATATTAGGAAATTAAATTGCAAACATAACTGCATTAATTAGGTAGCGATAAAATTTGCTCAATAAAAGATAATATTGCAAAAATATTTGAGCAAATGATATTAGTACTTAAATAATGAATATTTACTTAATCACTCTTACATTCATCTATTTTCCCTATAAAGCCGGTTCATTCAATACAAAATGTGTACATTATAAATCTCATAAAGAAATTATAGTTATAATTATAAGAATTGCAATAAATTGTACAATAAATATAAATAAATCTTAATATGATTCAATTAAAAACACAAGTATATATATACCAATATTTTTTAATAAATGTAATTCAAAAACTTAAAATCACTTCAATTCTCAACCGAAGAAAATATCTTAAATATTTGAAAAAAACATTAAATATAAATATCTTAATAATTAATAAGTGGAAAAAAATTAAAATCCAAAAAGTAATTAAAATTAATATACGAGGGTGAGTCGGAAAATAAGTTTCTCCTGTCTTTGTGGTCGGAGTTGTGATGAAAATCAAAACATAGAATGAGATATTAAAGATAAGACATAACTTTATTTTTCATATGAAGTATCAAGTACATAGAGACATTTGTCTGCCGCTTTGAAAAGCTTCAAAAAAGCCCTTCCAAAAAGAACTCTGGGCTTTGCATACGGAAGAAGCATTTAACCGCTTGTTTGACTTCAGCGTTGCTTCTAAAAAGGCCTTCCGGCGAAATATTCCTTCAAAGACGGAAACAGATGAAAGTCACTATTGCCAGTTCAGGACTGTATGTAGGATGGTTCCCAAACAAGATTGTAATATGGTTTTGCATGCATTGCCTTCGCCGAGTATAGTCTCGCATTGTCATCCAACAACAGAACGCCAAATCTAAAAAGCCCAGGCCACTTTTTCCGAATCCATCTGCTTGGTCGCGGTCGAACTCTGTCCAATGGTGTATCGGTGTCTTTCGCGTTTACCTGCTGTTTCGTCGTTCGCCCATAGCCGTTAAACGCTTCTTCCTTATGCAAAGCCCTGAAATTTTCCCGGAGAGTTATTCGAAGCTTATAAGTGGTATGACAAATGTATCAATGTACTTGGTACTTATGTGGAAAAGCAAAGCTATGTCTTTTCTTTAATGTTTCATTCTGTTTGATTTTCATACACAACTCTGACCACAGTCGGCAGGAGAAACTTATTTTCTGACTCACTCTCTAAAATGCAAAATTTATTATTGTTCCCTCATTATTTCTGATAACTCACTATTGATGCATTTACTTCATTTAATTCTCATTTGCACGTGCTCAGTTACAGGCTTTTACCAATATTATTATAATATGTAAATAATATGCAAAAAAATGTGAAAATAATTAAATAAATATTTAAAATAACCACAACGGCAAATCATTTGAACCAACACATTCTATAAAGAAATTCAAGTCTATAAAAATGTATACAGGTCTTGATACGTGGTTTATAATAGAATCATTATATAAATGACAGGACATATTTGTAACGAATTTTGTCTAATTAGTGCTTAGTCTTACAATAGCGGAAACAATTAGACCTGGATATTTATTATGATGAAACTGCTTTCGGTTGTATTTATTTTATAATTAAAATTGTAATACACTAAATCAACGCTGCTCCTTACATTATAATGGCGTTTCAAAGAAAACTTGAAAAAATATTGACAATTTTGCCAAGTTGGCATCGTTTTTGGCCACTAAATTTAGCAACGACGACTATTTTGGCAACTTGGTGACCATATGGATTTTTCTGGAATTACTGGATAAATTTTTAATGCCCGATTTATGACGTAAGAAGATTTTTGATAAAAGCAATGGGAGGTAGCCGTGCAGATATAAATAGCAGCCGCTTCCCAGTCAGTATTACTATGGCTGTTCAAGTGTTGGCTCCCTAAGGATGAGACCTTGCTTGCAGAAAATCTCTAATTTACGCACTTAAATTTTTGGGTGAGTGAGTGAGAGAATATTAACGTCGCACTCTTCAGCTACACGAGGGCTTTTGGGACGGTCCACGTAATTTTTGAAACAATGGTCAAGTGACGCGGACGACACCTGAGCTGCCACCTCCCTCTCCTAACTACACACCACAACAACGGAGAGACGTTTGAGCTCTCGACAGATTTTACGTGCATCGCCCCAACACGGGCGGGTCTTCAGTGGTACTGGGATCGAACTCATAACATGCTAGCCACGATCCGATGCCTAGACCACTTGCTACCACGGCCAACTTGCATTTTGGAAACTGATGATTGTG
>BMAO01009228.1:0-18368 GCA_019973975.1 Trichonephila clavata | reverse complement strand
AAACAATTTGATTCTGTTTATCATTTGGTTTCCTAGGCAACAACGGATTATGTTCTCAATTCTCTGACCTTTTAAATCTAAATGTATTTTTCTTCTGTTTCATTCATTAATGGCCAAACAAACAACTTCTTAACTCAGGAAGATTAAGACATTTTTTGAAGTCATACCGCTCTTATTTGCATAAATAATTCTTAAAATCAGAAATCTATTTTTTTTTAAATCGTATTTTACTTACCCATTTATTCTTTACAAAATACATAGATTGTCTTATTGTACTTCTGAATTTGTAGTTTTAATTTCGTTAGAAAATGTATTGTTTTATATTTGCATCTATTTCCTACTCATTATAAAATACAATAGGTTAAATTGTTGACTTATAAAAAAAAATTATGATTTAGAAACTTGATGTTCAACATAATTTTATAGTTTACGAAGCATTATAGCTGAAAAATTAAGAAAAAATAAACAAATAATCCTTGTGTTCATATAATTGAAATAAATTAAAATAAATAGGCTTTCTACACAAACATCAT
The DNA here is from genome assembly GCA_019973975.1 of Trichonephila clavata. Classification (NCBI taxonomy): domain Eukaryota; kingdom Metazoa; phylum Arthropoda; class Arachnida; order Araneae; family Nephilidae; genus Trichonephila; species Trichonephila clavata. The sequence goes on along the minus strand of BMAO01009228.1, from coordinate 17,835 downwards.
ACATGCACATAGTAATCTTAGCATTAGCATTCAGAGTGACTTTTTGTTTATTGTTAACAATAATTTCTCAGAAATTTACAGAAAAGTATTTCTACTTATATAATGAGGTGCATACATGCTAATGCATCTGTTTACTTCGGTCATATAATTGACAAACATTTCATTTCTCTATATTAAAATGCTGAATAACTATAATTATATATCAGAAATAAAGTAACCAATACTTAATTGAAAATTACCATCAAATAAATATATTGTAACTTTTCAAAGTATTATTTAATTGAAAAAAAAACTATTTATTTTAAATTTTTTTAAAAATTTATGTAGAAAAAATGGAAAGAAAAGCTACATTTGAATGTCACTTTGGTCAAGATAGACAAGTGCTGTATTTTGCGGAAGTATGTCTTAAAATATTAAATGAACTTTAATTACTTACAAATACTCAAACATGTTTTGTAAATCACTTCAAATACCATTCACCTACACCCATACAAAATGACTCATTAATATTCAGTTGTGCGGAATAAATTTAATCTAAGTGGATATTTAAGAGTAGTATTTATCAGAAATATTATAGCGTTAGATTAATATTTTTTTCCCACTAAGATATTTTGCTTTGTTAAAATCATGCATTAAGTCTTTTATCAGACATAAATTCACACACACACACACACATATATATATATATATATATTAGACCCATTTTCAATTAATTTGAACAGCAAAGGTTACGGATATATCTGCACTATGAGCTTTACAGATATGTATGCATACCTAAAATGGCCTCTTTCACTGTTATAATGTATGGACACATCAAAATTCTTAAAATATCTCCATTGATCTTTCAGAAATTCCAGATAATTAGTAAAATATCTAAATTTTGCCCTCACGTGGCATATTTACTTTAACTAAATCTGTACAATAAATTAGAAATTTGCATAAGTATTTTTTCCAAAACTAATAAGTTGGCATGTGTAGTAATTTCAATTTATTTCTTGATATAACAAGTTAATGATATGAATATAAATGTCATTTACAAAGAGCAGAATAATTACCAAAATGCATTAACATTGAGAAAAATTCAACTATCACTTCAGCACATAATTCTGTTAAGGTTTTAAAATAATAAATTGTAGAAAGATTATTTAAAATCTACATTTATTAAAATTTTCTGGGGAGGACCGTACATATCTACCAAACAAAAATATTGTTGATATTACATTTCAAAGTACTATAACAATAGCTGAGTTGAATTTCTGACAAAAGGAAGTCATACAATGAGTGTGGCTTCGCTTTTGACCACCCCAGAAGAATTCAATGCAATTAAGGAGCTCCTCGCTACAGACAGGTCGAATTAAGAGCTAGTCTTGCCGATAAATGAAGCTCAAAAAGACGTTAATGACTGACTTAAGCACAGCCGGCACACGAACCAAGAATGTGTGTATTGGCTTTGTTACTGCCCCGTAATTTAATTCTGAAAGGAGTTATCTAAACTTGGTCTTTTGTTTCAGAAATCATTTGGCTTGGCTGGAGAGTGAATAAATAACCAAACTAAGAAAATGTAGTTGTTATTAGTTCTAGGAATTCCTTAGTAAAATAGACTAATAGAACTGCAATAAAATGTGATATTCATTTGATTCAAAGGAAATAATTTTTATAAATGATTGTAAAAAACACGATTGAATTTCTAGGAAAAATCAGTTATTTTTTCTCTTTCGATATAAAACAAAAAATTTCATATAATGCATAACATTACATGAATAAAGTATTTTTCATGCGTACTATCTTTATTACAAAGACATGATATTATTATTACTATAATAATTTTTTATTTGTTGTATTTAAATATTTATTATTAAATATTTATTTGTTATATTACAAAAAAAAAAAAACGAGCTTTACAGTAGTCACATACGATGTGTAACATCTGACATGTTATTGTGGTAAATTCGCAATAGCAACTTAAATCCTAAAAAAAATGCATCGAGTATGATTGGAAATAATTTTCTATGGAATAATTATATCTTTAATGAAAACTTTATTTAACTAACACAAGGAGTAATGCAATTTTTTATCAAAAATAATTATTCTTGCTCAATTTGGGGAAGAGTGGTAATGATAACTTATGATAACTAAAATATTACGCATTTACTTGTGATTTCAAATCATTTAAAAACCGTTGTAAAATAGTGTCAATAACAGTACCACTGTTAGTTGTCGAAACATTTCGATTTAAGTTCATTTCGAGCTTGAGTTCGTAATTAAAAAAAGCTATGAGTGGCACGGCTTCTATTAAACTGAGGTTAACTTTAAAATCACCACTCAAAATCTTGGAAAGCGAGAGATAGTTTTTTTTAAAAAAAAAGAGCAGAACCACCTTCGGTATATGGTAAAAGTAAAAAAAAAAAATGCAGGAAATCTTTAATTTTTTGAACCGTTTGATTCGGAGATTTGTCTACTACCACCAAAATCACTGTCTCTCCATTTTCAAAAAAGGATTCTGCCGCACATATGTCCCCAATTTCTTTACTAATAATACTCAGTCAACTTGTTTGACGATAAATAATATCCATAAGTCGAGCCACATTACTTGAGTTGTTCTGTTTACGATAGATCGCAACACCCCCAGTTGCTCTATGACCCAGTCGTTGAAATTGTACACATCAATCGAAGTGAGGTATCGAAACACGTTCGTCATTGTCTAACAACGTCTCTGCCTAAAGGACTTAGTTTCTTCTCTGATCCTAAAGTGAGGGAAAAAACAAAGATTTTATGACCTAGACCACAGAGGGTGGGGGATGGGGGTGTAGCCCCTCCCGAATGAAGGAGAAAAAACGGAACTTCACTGCCAGGGTAGCGAAGAGACACCACCAAGCGCGCTGATTGGTCAAGTTAAATAGCACGCGCTTCCCCAACTTCCTGTTACGCATTTCCGTCCCTTTTCACGAAATGCTCCCGCAAATCTCCAGCAATCGAGAGAAAAGATGTTACACATCAAAAGAATTGTCATAACAAATATTTTTCAAATACTTTTTTATTATTATTAAAGCGAAAAAATCGTTTTCTCGTGCTTCTCAGTGTGTGGATTTTTTCTACTTGTTTTTGAAGAGCCCGTTTGAATTCATATGACTTCAAATGGAATTTTGTAGAAATAACGTAAACATTTGAATAAAAAAGTGTTAGGTAAAGGATACATACAGCTCTATGGATGTTGTAAAATATTTATCTTACTAGTGTAAATCGTTCTATGAGTTTTACAAATAGATAAGGTATTTAAAATAGAGTATAAACACTTGACATTGTGTTTACAACTGCAAATAGCACTTGCATTTTAATTTATGGTAAGCAACTACCCTAAAATTGTGAATTGAGCAAAAAATTAACAATTTCTTATGATCTTATTTTATAGGCCATCTTATTAGTTTCCTAAAAATACCATCGTTTTTATTTTCCATTCGCTAGAACAAAAACTACAAGTGTTTCTGTAAAAAGCATATGTCATTACTTTAAGAAATATGTCATACATTATAATATGTTTTACTCGAAATGTGTTTCTTTTAAATACTGAAATTAAGCCAGAGTGATTGCTAATTAAGGTTTTGAAAATAATTAACTTAAACTTTTTGTGTATGTTCTGTATAAAAGTAGAAGTGTTTCAACCTTCAGATTTATCAATCACTGTTTCATTACAAAATTTACAGCTCTTTATGTGAATTAAACCACAGTTTTTTTAAGCAATTTGATGTAATAATAATGTGCTCTAGATATTATACAAATTAAAATATCTCTTATCCGGAAGGCCATTTGAAAAATGAATAACACAGCAACACATCATAATTGAAAATCTGTTCGTAAACTTATGGTGCAGAATGGGACGCGTCTATGTTACTTTTTGTAAATTTTTACCCATTTTTTTCCCACTTAAGTAATAATATAATTTATTTTTCTATTCTTTATTTTAGCACATTTTGCTTAAAATGTAGTAAGCAAATCTAAAAACAACCCCTTATATCTCCTTTCTTTTAAAAAAAAGTTTTAGCCATTATTGGGATACCTTAAAACAACCTAGGTGAATACTAGAAATATTTAATATTACTAAGTTTTGTATCAAATTGATACATATCATTTCCATCTGCTGAGTTTTTCCATTTTATATGAAGTCCTTATTTTAAAAAAAATAAAAAGAAATAAGACGCCATTTGTTTGTGTATTAAATAAGGAGTTTGATGTGATTTTTAAAATAAATTGTAGCATTAAAGTGCATTTTCAGCTTTTGTAATTTTGATTTTTAAAATATTTGAAATGAGCATATTTTGTATTTTTTTTTAAAAATAAATACCGTAATTTGAAATTTGGACCACAGAGTTGAGCCCAAATCTATAATATTCATCTTTTTTACCTTCGAGAATGTAATAATTAATGATCTTAACATTTGCATTATAAAATGAATAGAAATTTTGTCATTTAATTTTTTAAACTATTGCACGTTAGTTAATCGAAATGCGGAGAATAAGTTCTTGGACGGATGTAATCCAATCTATTTTTTTCTTATTTAAGTCATTGCTAATCAGAAGGTTTTATTTTCACTTTAAAAACAAGGGACATTTTTCAGGGTAGATTCTAAAGTCTTTCTGACTGCAAGCAAAATCCCATTAATTGACGGCGCATGAGGAGAGGAAAATCTCATTTAATGCTAATATTTCTTATTTACTTAAATTTGAAATCTTAGAAAAAGTGCCGTAATTTTAAAAGTAGTACATTAATTTCTAAATATAAAAGACTGTTGGAGTGTTTTTCACTGTTGCCAATTAGACAAATGCCATGGATCATGTTGTTCCTAAAATTTGAAAATTTATGAGAAAAATGAGCAGGAAATTTTTATGTTTTATTACATGTTGCAAAATAGAACATTGGAATTTAACACATAGTAATTTTACACGTTTTTAAAAATTAGATTCTTCTTAGAAATTATTTGTGTGCACAGTTTTCAGAAATAAATTTGTAAATGTTTTACACAGAAAAAAGTTTAAATCGAAAAATGAGATTCTTGCTAATTAAAAAATAACGTAGTTGGGTAGTGGGAACTTGTACATTCAAGGGAATTAACAAAAGCATTGTCCTTTAATTCAAGCTTGAAAATAATCAGTAAAAGGAAGATAGTAGCAAATAATTGTCTTATTAAAATTCACTGAACAATTATCCCATGGTTGAAAAATGAAGAATGGAGGACAAAGAACAGAAATTTACCGAATCTGTTAAAATAAGAAATAATGGCAAGCATATTATTTTTGTATTGTGTTCTCTCGCTTGTTTAAGGGTTTTTCTTACTGTGTCAGTTGCAGTCACAAGAGTATTTCTCATATAATCCTTTATCACGCTTGAAAAAATTGTTTTCAGTATTCTTATGAAATACAGTTTACTTGAGAGGAAAAAGATAATGTGTAATTAATTGGCTGAATTTATAGTAAATTTAGTGCATTTTGTGTGAAGTCGAGGAACAGAATGGATTTTCAGTTTCATGCGAAGTAAGCAGAAAATCACTTCTTCACGGAAATTGAAATATGATTGCTCTGTTTCTGTACTTTTAGGAAAATGCAAATGCGAATGTGAAATCTATCCAGCAAACGCAGCTATATTTAGCACATTGCTAATTAGAATCGGATGTCATGTTTTGCTTCTTAGCAAATACCAGTAAGATAAATAAAGTCTGTGTAGCAAATAAAACTTCTTCCAGTTTCTCAATGTACCTTTTTTTTAGAAAAATTGAATGCAAATTTTAACAACTTCTGTATTCGACAAAATCTTTTAGTTCTTTGTGTTGAATAACAGGATGCTATTATTATTAGCATTTCGTTTTACAGATGTATCCCACACATTTGTGTACTGCATCATTTCTGTGCAAGATAGCTCAAGGCCCTGTCAACCATCATGTTGAGTCCTAGCTCCACTAAGAGGGCGTGCGACTGTTGCTTAGACAAAATGTTCTATAGATCACTTATTCATTGAAATTATCTGGTTAAATACCCCTGAGAGACAGAGCCATCTCTGTTCTCAATCAGCTATGATTAATGAAGATTGGTATATAGTCCAGAAGCATCAGGGCAGTATTTCCCATATATGTTCGACTCAATTCCTAAATATTTCTGAAGACATTTTGCTGCAAGAAGAGGAAAACATGCGTACTTATTTTTCATCTTGTTTATCTAGATGCCTAACAAATATATTAAGTCAATGATGAAGACTATAAACTAAAATAAAAGATGTATTTATAAATAAAAAAAAGAATTTATGGTTCCTCACACATTTTCTTATTGTAGAATTTACAGATTGAGCAGATATCTACACTCATGTCCATAAATTAAGGATAATGAAGTTCAGGAAAAGAAAGAGACAGAAGCACAACAAATTTGACTGATTTGTAAATTATATTTATTAAACAAAAGGTAAAGACCAAAAAAGATGCTATATGTTAGACATAATTAATAAAAATTGCGATTTTTGCTCTCTGGAGCAAATTTCAAAAAAGAACCTATTTACGAAAAGCAGTATAACATGATTAGTATGACGGTTAATACGGAGTATGTCTCCCGGACGATACAATGTAGGCCTTACAACGCCTACGCATGCTGAGTATCAAATTATCAAGCTGATCTTGGGGAATATTACACCACTCATCAAGCAATGCCCTCCGAAGTTCCGGTAGACAGGTGGGAGGGTGTAGACGGGCTGCAATTCTTCGGCCAAGCATATCCCACACATGCCCTATTGGATTCATGTCCGGTGAGTATGCTGGCCAATCCATGCCGATGATATCCTTCGATTGAAGGCATTCGTCTACAATGTTTGCACGGTTAGAACGGGCGTTGTCATCCATAAACAGAAATTCAGCACCCATGGCGCTCCGAAACAAACGTACATGTTGTTCCAGAATGACATCCCGATAGATGTGGCCTGTCATCCTTACACTCCGAACATGCAGGTCAGTTCTGGAACCAAGAATAATTCCTCCCCAAACGAGCCATCCTGCACCACCGTAACGGTGTCGTTCAATGGTGTTCTCTTGGTGGTAACGGGTACCTGGTGCTCTCCATATGAAAGTCCGGCGAGACTCAGACTGCAAACTAAACCTGGACTCGTCGGAAAACATCACACGAGACCACTGTTACGGTGTCCACAATGCATGCTCTCTACTCCAGGTTAATCACAGGCGACAGTGAGTTACGGTAAGGGGAACACATCTGACAGGCCTACGAGCATATAGGCTAATGTGCCCTAAGCGTCTGTCCACGGTCTGCCTTGAAACTGTCGTACCGATAGCTGAAGAGAGCTGACGAGATAGGTCTGATGCTGTGCTCCGTCTGTTTCTTTTGGCAGTAACTGCCAAATACCGGTCCTCATTCAGCGTTGTAACTCGGGGGCGACCTGTGCTGTAACATCTACTCACATTACCATCATCTTGGAATCGTTGCCAATGCCTGGAGATGATACTCTGTGCGATTCCAAGTTTCTCGGATACTTCCAGCTGGGTACGTCCACATTCTAGTCGTCCGATAATTCTACCACGTAAAATCTCATCCAAATGCTTTCTTTGTGCCATGACTTTGCGGTTATTGCACTGAAAGGTTTTTAAAGCTCTTGTGAACAATTTTACTTCTTTGCCACCATTCCTTATATACCCCTCTGTTACACTCCAGTCATTGTGACGTACTATCCGCGCCATCTGGTGGTTTCCTGTAATATTCATATTCTTCTTCAAGATGTGTGATAATTCTACAGGTGAATTTTTTTATTTTAGAGTTCTATTTCTGTGTGATTCTGAATTATCCTTAATTTATGGACATGAGTGCATAAGATTAAATTGCTAAAAATTAAATACTAATCAAGTTGGAGCTCCATTATTTATTCATCCCCTTTACTAGAAATTAAGAAAAACATTAACAAAATTATTGTCAAGGAAATACAGTTGTAAGTCTTTAAGAATTCAAGTCCTATGTACATAATTTTCACAAAAATACATTCTTCATAAAATTTATTTAAGCTTCTAACTCGTATTTTAGTAAATGCTTAATATAAGAAAATAATTCTACATTTTTGCATATACTATATTTTATAACAGTCACATTTTATGTCTTTTCTCACTGTGCGTTTTCTTTTCCTACACAGTTTTTTACGTAATAAGAACTGCTTTTTAGCAGTATCGATGCAACTATTCACAAATATACTATATGGCTGTAATGCATAGCGACATAGAATAAAATTCAATTCATTAAACCCTTCTACCATACCAGAAAAACCTCTATTCTATTATAAATATTACTATGAAAATCAGTAAAAAACAAAAGTGCTACAATGAGTCAAACGCTGAAACCAATATTAATGACATTGGTTCAAAATCTCTGATAAATTATTGTAGCACAAAAATTAAGCATATCTCAATAATAAAATTTTTAATTTGTTCTAACTTTTATTTGGATTAAAAAATGGAGAATAGTCACAGATCCGTGTCTTTTATCTGACAATTGAAATGTATTTTCATTTATTCTGTTTTTAAAATTGTAAATGTCTTCTGTTAATCGCAAAAGAAAAAACAAATACAGTTTAAAATACTGTCAAATGGGCTTAACAGCAGAGAAATAAAAACGATTATTGTTTACTATCAAAAACTAATATTTTAAATCTAAACAAATATCTATACGAACTAAATAAACTATTAAACCTTTCTTATTTCTTTATTTTTGAAAATCAACTATTTTTGAATTATTTAAAATGTTACAAGAAAATAAAAAAAGCAAATTTAAAAATGTTTTTACCCCCCCCCTTTTTAAATTATACTTAGTTCTTGAGTTCCTGAGCAAAAATAATACTTAAAAATATATTAGATAACATAAGGAAAATTTATTTGTGGCTTAAGATAGCATTTTTCTGTTTTCATGCATTTCATTCGTTATTAATGATTTTTCCTATAATAACTTTTCTTTACGTCATGCAGCTGATTTTATACCGTAACTTTTATAAATGCTCTTTTTAAATACATCCGTAAGTCGAGATTATGCACGACCTATTTACAAAAGTTTTTCTAAAGATTTTGTGTTATTTCTATATAAGTTCCAAAGTACATGAATAATGTATAAAATAATTATGTTAGAAAATCTATACATTATTCTTATCGCTGTAGTACTTTTGCAACCGGAAGGATGTCTTGCAGGCACAGAGTTAACCCTCGTGAATAATGATAAATATATCATATCGATGATCCTGATAATAAAAAAAAGATGTTTTTGTTGGAGTTTACTAAGAAAAACTTATGTCACGTGACAAATATAATTAGGTTTAGCACATGTTTGCTTTGGTAAATACTGCTAAAGGTATAAAATTAGGAATAAAAGATGGACACACAAATAAGATTTGAAATTACATGTGAGGTGCTCAAGAACAAATAATTTGACATAAAGAACAATCCTATATCAAACTTTGAAGTAATTGTAATTAAGAATATGATTAAAAGGTGATCAGATATCAGAACTCAAAGAAATGTCTGGAGTTTCTGATTACTCATCCACAGTATGTTATCTAAGAGGACAACACTATTCATCATATACCAAGGTCTAGCTAACACCTTCTGAATCAGTCATATTTCCTATACTGTACTAAGGGGCAGTGGACCTTTAAAACTAATTTCTGAAATTGTTAGCTTTTGCTGAATATGGAATAGATATAGTAAAAAATTATTATATTTCACACTTTAAATATATTTTTTAACCCGTTCGGGCCATGATCACATATATGTGATCACGCATTTGTTTTTCCATGGCTTACGGTATTATATATACGATTGCACTTTCCCTTCTATGAGGCCCAAAATCACAACTGTGTGATCACAGTTTGGAACGTTTTTATATTAATTTTTACGAAACACTATTTAATGGCTCACGTCCGTTTTTTTTTTTCTTTTCGAATAATGTTTTACTAAACCTCGAATTTCAATACACACACACATACACATTCTTTTGGTTCCGAGTTTTTTTTTTAATTAGATGGGTATATATTTATGAATGCAAACAATTGTACATGCTTAGGTTTTTCGAAAGAGTCGGTCATTTAAGGGTTTGAGATTTATTGCGCTCTGGATTTCTGTTTATATTTTGACTAAGTTAAAAAAAAAAGGAGGCTTTTTTGTTTAAGCATCAGCCAATCATGATTATATTTCAGTATTTTTTTATTTCTGGGTCATATTTAAATGGATATTTTTAATATTCAAAAGACATTATAAAAGCATAGCTTCATAGAACAAACGCAGTGACTCCTTTTTAAGGGAAAATAATTTTTCTTTTAGCTGTGACTCTTTTTTTTAAAATTCAGTAAGAAAAAACTATTATTTTTCGTTGCTATCATTTTTTGAATTGCCACAATTGTAAGAACAGAAAACATAATATTAAAGTGATACGTAGAAGACAAAAAGCACAATAAGGATTAATTAAAAATTAAAAAAAACGATACATTAGCTGTTATTTAAAATATTTATATCAGTTAGAACCGCATCAAGTTCATCTGAAAGAAATTTATCATTTGATACCTGCCAGATAGTATTTTGTAAGTTTTGCTTTCATTTTAGTTAATCATCATGGCGAAAAGAGTTAAAAGAGTACTTTTTTTAATTAAAATAAATACTGTTTCTTTAAAACTCGCAATTGTTAAATATTTTACTGTACATTGAGATATTATCATTTATAGTAAAATATAAATTTTAGCGTATTTGATTGCATCTAAGATTTTACATGAATTTTTAAAGGAAATTATACTAGTATGAAAGTTAGAAAACTATGCATAAATTTGTGAATTATATCATATTTCATATGCTGGGAATATTTCAAAGAGATATGACGTAGCTTGAAATACCAGGACCATGATAAAACACACCGAAAAGGGAAAATTTACGAACTAATGGAAGTGAATTATAAACATTATTTTGAATAATATAAAAAATAATTAAGTAATTATATTAATCAAAATGAAAACAATTGCTTGATGGAAATATTCAATGAAATATAAGAAGTATTATTAGTATACAAAATCAAAATCGCAATTTTGTACAAAATTTGACATTGTGAAGGTCCAACTTCCCCTTAAAAGCAAATTTAGATCTTTTCTCTCAAACTAATGATTTGGACACTCAGGAGAAAGCAATTAACACCTGTGCTACGAGGTTTCACTTAATTTGGAAGGAATTCATATTTTAATTCCATCTTAAATGTAAATAGGCAGTAATTTATTATACGTAAATTACCCAAGTTGGAATTGATTGAGATCCAGACATATATGGATTGAAATTTAAGGTTTATATATAATTTTTAAAAAAATAGGATTTTGCTTACATGAATGAGCTGTCTGAAAAACAAGAGGGGTACGAGTCAGAGATCTCTCAGCGATGTTTAAATTTTGATTTTCGTGGAAACAATTCTAAGAAAAAGTCTATAAGGATTTACGTTATTTATCGGGCTTGAAATTTTATAACCTGATCCGGTAACAGTTAATCATCTCCACTTTTTAATATCTTTATGTATTTTAAACTGATTTATTGGCTGATCAATTTACAAAATGTACTCAGCATTTTTACAATCACCCCTCTTTTCCAAACTCGATGAGAGACTCTAGGTTATTCTTACATTTTTAGTAATTCTGAAACATTACAGTTTCCTATTATTTAGATTTAGTGTAAAAGTCACTTCTAACGAATGCCACTTTTGTTAACTTGAAACAGGTCTTGGTGATCGATTAGTTGAAATACTAAAGAACGTTTCAGCTAAAAGTTAATGATTTAGACTCCTCTAAAATAGATATACTATATTGTTCTGGCAATAAATATTTATTGAGCCATTACCGGAAGAGGGAAATTGAAGTCAAATAAAAAAAAACTGTTTAATTCTTGTAGGAATTAACCTCCACTAATAGATAAATGGATAAACCCCTTTTTTCTTCAGAAAATTCACAAAAAGTACTTAACACTATATCTGCCAACTTTTTCAATGATATCAAAGATAAAATGGCGTACCACGAAACCAGACGTATTGAAAAGAGAAAATTGGAAGTGGTACTTTGATATGTTAACAAGTTTGAAGCTTCCTGATCAACTAAGAAGACAACAAAAAGAATATGAACAATATCTTAGAAGATGATGCTTTAAAATAAGCTGAGTAACACCACATTGCATGTATAAAACATATAATACTGCAATTGTGGAGAGTTAATTTTGTAGTTCAGAAAATTGACCACTATTTATCAAATATCAGATGTTAGCATTTTTCAGAAGACGATAAAAATAGGATAGTAATCCCCTTATTGTTTGCTTCCAAACGTTTTTTAACAGTATGACGAAAATATTCCATGCAAATAAATGTAATGGATGTGTTGTCTAAAATATCTGAAAAGCGTGAAAATTTGATTTAACTATGCAGAAACTTGTTTTATTTCAACCAATGTTGCTAACTCACGACAATAGATTACACATATATACCTATATTTTTGTACATATAAATATATATATATATATATATATATATATAATAAAAATATTCTTAAAAAAAGCTTAAAAATTCTAATAAAATAGGTAAATTGTAAAGACACTTCATATTTCGCAAGCAATTGCTTTTCATACAATTTTGAAGTATTAATACATAATTATGCAAAGGGCTATAAGCACAAACAATAAAATCCTAAGAGGTGTATCCAATTATAAATTATGATCTATTTAATAATATATTTCTAGAAGACTATAAACAGAAAAAAAATCATTCAGTGAATGGAAAATTGTTCATAGTGTTTGGCAGTGATCGTGTGCATTCATACGAGGATCAGTGCATAAGATGTCAGTGCGTTAAAGATTCAGAAAATGTAGGCTGAAAATACTAACTTTTAACATATATTTTTTACATATCAAATTTATAATAGCAAATCAAAACTTTACTATATGCATACAATTTGATTTATTTGTGCGTGTGATTGTATTAGATTCCTTGTTTTCTAACCGGTCTATCAGCTAACCTGTAACTAATCCTCTTGGAGTAAATTTATTTCTTTTTCACTGTTGCTCTGTTGAAAACTTTCTAGTAAAGGAGACTTTGTTTATTCAAAAGAATCGTTCTATTTAAGCATTGACTTTTAGATACGCACATTTGTTGATAGTAACTGAAAACTTGTGACAGATCTATATGCGACCTTCTTTTAACAGTCCTTTTGGGTCAGCCAAAATTACCAATCTTCTCCTAAAGAAGGAAATGTGATATGCAAATTAACTTCATTATATATATTCTTATTTCGAGAGTTAACGAGTTAACGCGTTGATGAATTGTTAGTGAATTAGAAGTTAAGAGGATAGTGGATGAAAAGTTAGAAAATTAGAAGTTTAGTTAACTAGAAATGGCAAGACAGATTGAAGGTAAAGATTACCTTGTAAATTATTATAATCAGGAAGAGAAAGTTAACTGCAATTGATTAGAAGACTGACTAAAGTCAGGTACTATCAACTTCATATTACGTTGATGTTTAAAGTGTTAAATTCGTTAGATGGTCATTAAATACTTAACTTCTGTGTAAAGTAATATTAAGGCAGAACCACGTTACTATAAAGTGACTAGTATATGTTTTCTCTCCAAACGCGAATCTCGTTTCTTCCATCTGTTGCTGGACTGAATTATCATATTTATAGTGCTATTTTTGTGTTTGAGTTTAGTTGATAAATAAAATAATTAGAATTGATCATGTCGAATGATTCTTTAATTCCTGCCACAACTTTAGCTGGCCACAGGGTAGAAGGGAATTGGGCTTGTTTCAAGTTAGTCGAGAGTTAGTCGACGAGTAGCCTCTGGAAAGTCAGTTATTGCTAATTGACGATTAAGTCCTAAGATGCAGTCTAATGATAACGGCCGGAGGTCGTACGACTAATAGTAGAGTTACGGTGAATTAGACCGTATATGTCAAAATTGTTCTCAGAGTAAGTGAATTAGATTATACACAAAAGTTAAGTATCATTTTTGCCGTATGACTGAACTAATATTTAGCAGAAGTGTGCATTTCTTACCCCGAGCTGCTTCGATTTAAGTTAGAGAAATAATAAATTGTAATTTGAACTGATTATTCTTGATTTTTACTCAAACCCCAAAACACCAATAATTGCAACGCGGTTATTACAGTTTAACTGGAAGAATTTCTCACAGCTTGAATATATTTTAAATAGGGTTTCAAGTGTGTGTAATATACCTAATATAGTATAGGGTATAAGGAAATCGTGGAAAATATAAGCACTAAGTTAATATAGGAACATTTAAGGAAACACCTACATTGTTTGTGATGGTTTAGAATTAGTAAATTCGTTCTACGGCGTTGGCAATGCTCAAGCGTAGTGGTCACTGTGAGATTTTTTTTAATGTTTTAATTAGGTTCAAACAGAAGTTCAACATATCATTTCTTATACAGATAACTGATATTTGAAATTGGTGTGGTTGTTATATTTTAGTTAGCTTGTTTAAGGTTTTTCACGCAACAAGTTGATTAATTTCATATAAAATCTATAAATGGATGTAATCTTATTGGAGTCTAGTGTAGCTGTAGCGAGTGAATTAGTTCATTCTCCTTTCAAAAGCAGTAATGCCAATTATTGAATAATATCGCCATAGAAGATGTGAGCAGTAAAATTAAGGTTAATATGAGCAGTGCAGAAATTTCTAAAGTAATACTTTCCAACATTACTCCCGGTGAATCCTCTCATCCTACACGTATCTGTTTTGAGTTTATCAGACTTCCACACACCTATTCCTTATAGTAACTTTGAAAAAATCGCAGCAGCACATGGCTGGTCGATTGTTACTAATGGATCCTTACAGTCAGCGGCATCAATTTTAGACCAGTTGATTCAAGTTCCCAAACTGAAAACAAATTGCGCAAATCACAAAAAATGTGCTAATGCCGCAAGAGAGTTGAGAAATAAAGAAGGCGTGACTTCTACGAAGAACAGAGTTGCCAACGGAGGTTGTAGAGAACATGTAGGGGCAAAGCGGGAATCAATAGAAAGTGCTTGCAATCAGATTGAATCGCGCATTTGTCCCGTTTGATGTGATAAATATTGTGATGAAGATCTAGGACAGAAATGAATGTAATGCGATTACTCTTATTCACCCTAGTTACATGAGGACGTGTTGAGCTAGAGGGTGACTCCTTCTATTGAAATGAGTGTAGCGTATGATATAAGGCAGCGTTTTTCAAACTGTGGTGCACACCCCCTTGGGGAGCGTGATACTTCTACAAGAGGGTGCGAGCATATTTAAAAGTCCAAACAAAATATTGGCTAAAAATTATTAATTTACTTAAAGTAAACAAACAAAATACATTCTGCCCTCATTAAAAAGTAAAATACGCATTCCCTCTGATATAATAAATACACTTATAAATGTATCAGTACAGCACAATGTGTATGTTATAGTTACTTTAATAATACTAAAACAACACTAACAATTACCAATGACCCGTGAGCTTCCCATATATAAAATTATATACAAAAATTAACTCTTATCTCGATAATTTTGTACCGTTTACAAAATTATTCCTTAACTGCTGAATTAACGTCACATGATTCGCTCCCTAACGGCGCCATTTTCCACGTAGGATGTGTGATGATTTGGGGGGGGGGGAAAAATAAGCAAATCCTCTGAAATAAGTAAATCCTTCATCAACACTGTAAAGGTCATTTTATTGCATTCCAAAGTCTTCGGAATAATTTTATAGATAGCAGTGCACAGAAAATATCGTAATTCGGAGAGACGTATTTATACGTCCGGGGCAATTAACGCTTGGATGGAGGTGACGTTTATATACGCCGATGCCACTTAAGAGGTTAAAGCCGTATTGTGGTTTTATTGTTAAATTGTGTTATTGTATTAAATGTACTGCTATTGTACAGAGGGGGATGAAAATTATGATTGAATATTGGGTCGCAAATATTGAAACTTCGAGAAGCACAGATACAAGGGTATGTCCTCATTAAACGTTGTTTTTCTTTAATTTTACGGTAATGTGTGTTATTTTAAAAGTCTATATCATTGTCCTAATTTAATTATTCTTAGTGAAAAGATGAATACTTGGACATATTTTGCAATACAATTTGCTTAAAAACAAATGTTTAAATTTACTTCTTATCATTTGCCAAACCTGTAATTTGAGTAAAAAATGCATTTCTGTTTAAAAAAGTTAAATGTAAGGAATGCAGTTTCACTTATCATTTTTATAATGCAACCTGCCTTTTTCTCTGGAAATTGTTTCCATATTACCTTATGTTTTAGTCAAATATGGGCAAATACGAAATTTAATTTATAGCTTCTTCATACACACAGCAACAAGAGTTAGAGGTTTGTACATATACCGTTAAAAAGACAACCCTCTAAAGTTTGAAGTATCTTAAATTCGGAACCGTTATAGAGAGCCGCCGATAGAAGTGAAAACTTAGAACGTTTAGTATTAAAATTTGAAATTCCGTAATGTTTGAATTAAAATTACCGACATCAATCTGGTTTTCTCATCTATTGACACTCCGAGCAACAATTATATGTATATTTTTATATTGCTTTTTTATTATTCAAATATATTGCGGGCTATACAAGATCATGACAAAATATAAATACAATTCAATTGAAATAACAATTAATATACAATCATATTACTTATGGATAGTATTTGTATTTACTCAAATTTCAATGTACTTGATTTTTAACATTATTTTGATTGTTTGCATCATTGTCATCATTAATTTTAACAATACTTAGACTTTTTGTACTTTCAATTATTTAATTTTGTTTTAAAAAAAGATACACTAGGCTTATGGTAACTAAAGTAAAAAGGAAAATGCTTGATTCAAATTTATCTAAGTATTGCGTGTG
Source organism: Trichonephila clavata (assembly GCA_019973975.1). Lineage (NCBI taxonomy): Eukaryota > Metazoa > Arthropoda > Arachnida > Araneae > Nephilidae > Trichonephila > Trichonephila clavata. Next base: position 913 of record BMAO01009228.1, on the reverse strand, counting down.
TGTGTAAAAACCGCATCAAGATCGTCGTTTTATATTTTGTAGTACTGAATTTTTGATCATTGGACATATTTAAATTAAGTGTTTTGTTTAGAAACACAATTAGTGGTAGATTTTTATCATCTGCTAAGTTAATATTGAAGTCTCCACTTAAAATCATCGGTGCATTATCATATTTTTCGCCAAATATTTTTTCGAGTATTTCAGAAGCTTCTTTTGTACAAATCATCAAGTTTTCGAATAAAAATTGTTGTATCTGTCTCATAGATTTTCCAAGCGATATAGAAATGACAACCTTTAATATGTATGCCCATTCTCGGAATCGCAATGAGCATCGCATATTTCGTCTATATCAGAAACATTGGCACCAATGCTTGTAGGGAATTAAATAATACAAAATTTTCATGCGCCAGAATAAATACGAAAATTTAAAGTAATTTTAAATAATATAAAATTTTAAAACACCAAATAAATGCGAGTATTTAAAATAATTTTCTGTTATTTATTTTTATCTTAAAAATATTAGTATATTTATTTAGTACTCCCTATTGTACTGCACAATGATTCTTCAATTAAACGATTCAAATAATAATCAAACAAAAACACTATTTCAACAATACACAGTTTTTACACATTGAACTTTTCACTAAATCTATTCAATTTTACTTATAAAATATAAACAACACTATACGTCAGCTGTATAGTTACAAATATACTGTTATAAGCATGTCGGTGACTCGAACGCACGAAACTTCACCCATCCAAAAAGTGACTAAGGCGCACAGCACACTGCGCGTGCGCCAGTCATGAGCATGTCGGTGACGCGAATCCATAAGATTTTCCTCTACCAAAAAGTGCTCAATGCGTCTAAAGAAGTTTTCACTTCAAAAATGGAAAGTGTTTACAGAGTAGTATA
>BMAO01009227.1:0-50684 GCA_019973975.1 Trichonephila clavata | reverse complement strand
TTACAGCTTGAATGTTCAAATCAGTAGCTGGTGGAACCGCAACTGGCGGGGATACATACTTGTATACACCTCGGTAAAGAGTGGTAGAGGTTCCTAATGTCCTCCTGCGATATATTCAGCCAGGCATTTACCGATTGTTGCTTCAGATGTGCAATATTTTGGGGGGCCCGAATCTGGCACCCTACCATGCCCCAGATATGTTCGATTGGTGAAAGGTCTGGTGACCTTGTTAGCCTAGGAAGTCTATTAATGGCATGAAGGCAGTCCAGATATATGCGAGATGTATGGGGCTTGGAATTATCTTGTTGAAAACTGGGTCCCTGTGACGTACCATGAAGGATATTACAACCGGCCACAGGATGGTACCAACATATCGTTAAGCTGTTAAAAATGTGTGGAAGGTGACTAGAAATGACCTGCTGTTGCATGAGATAGCACCCCACACCGTCACACCAGAGGTTATGGCTGTATGCCTTAGTAAAACAAATGCAGATTGAGACCGTTTGCCCCTGCCTCTGCCGACACGAAGTCTATGGTCAAGTGCTTCAAGAGTAAAACGGGATTCATCGCTGAACACTATGTGATGCCAATCTGGTGGCAACTATGATGATCGGCTGCGACACCACTCCAGGCGATTTCGCCAATGTTGTGGGGTCAAAGGCAGACGTCTTAAAGGCCGCCTCAGCCAAGCGCTGAAAAATGATGGAAGGTACCACGGGGGTATGAAAGAGGCTGTAGTACGTTGAATACTAGACAATGACACCATTGAAGCAGCTCGGGCCTGTCGAACAGTCATCCGATCTCACCTCACATTTATGAATCTTGGAGATCCAGAGCCTTCATTTCGTTGACAAGTTTCTTTCAGCAATCATTGCTGCTAGCACCTTTGCACAGCTGTGTCTGTACGCTGCAGGTGACGACCTATTGCTTGGTATGACCATACAGCTTTAATCATTCCGACAATGTGACCAAGTTCGAAGCCATTCAGTTGCCTTTAAGGTCTTTGAAAACGTCGTGATAACATCATTTGTTTCTGCTCTAGGGAATCACAATGGCGAAAACGAAAAAAGATAAATTTTTCGTCTCTGTTACCGGTTTTATATTTTGCGAGTTTCTCAGCAGAAGTGCACGCTACGACTGAAATCCTTGTTCATTGGTAATGCATGTTCGATCAATATGTCTTTGCCTACAAAATTTCATCACATCGTACAACTACTTTTAAGTGTTTCGATTTTTTTTTTGCAAAAGAGTGTATATATAAAGAAAACGAATATATGAACAAAATGGAAAACTTTTATGTTTTCTAAAGTTGTCACCGACTTAGGGAGATAAAATAGGGTTAAGCTTGTTTTGTGGTATCCCAACCATTTTCTTCAGTAGAAAATCTTTACATAATAGTGCAATAAAAATTGTAGAAAACGAACTAAGCTTGAAAAAGACTTTAAGCCTAACTATAATAATTATACATTATTCCATTAAAGAAGTAAACTAAAAATAATGATTATTGTATAAATGGTCTAAGTTGCTAAAAGATACACTCAATAAGCAAACATAAATTCAAGAATTTACGAAAATAATTTTTCACATACATGAAGTAATAAAAAAAAGAAACAGTGAATAAGAATATGTATAGTATATATTCTAAAAATAATATATATAAAAGAAATAACCTTTTTTAGTTTTACTCTTAATGCTGCAATTATTTTATTAAAATTTGTATAAAAAACAAAATTTTAGCAAATTCAAAACCATTTTATTTTTTAATAAAGCCAAAAACAAAAATTTCAGCTATAGAGCTAGTTCTCTATGCCGCTTTTACATGAAGCGAATAACATTATCAGAAACATGCATTCAACATAATTTTCTTAAATTCATAAAAATTCTTCCCCCGAGAAAAGCTTTCCTAAAATTCCTAAATTCCCATTGTATGTTGCAAGCATTGTACTGCTAATTGAAAATTCCAGGTAATCCTATAATTACCCATTGGTGAATTTTCGAGAATTATTGAAAACAGGGTAACAGGCACATGTTCTTTCGAAATGGGAAGAACTAAGCTGTTCACAGAAATACATAAGAATCTAATGCTTACATTTCCATTATAATTTTCCGAATCCGCCTCTGCTGTAACTAAATTTAGACACATTTCAGATTCCATTTGAAATGTTTCTGGAACTGCGATTGAAGATTTTATTATTCTCACAGCGGGAGCGAAAAGAAGGCACTTTACTTCCACGTGGTCAGTTTGGAGAAAGGACTTAGATCTGCTAAAAATAACTACAACACTATCGATCACTGGAAATACAAATCGATGGATAGAGGAAAATATAATACAATGTTTTAACATTCCAAACTGATTGTAGGCGCCCTTGAGACATAATGACGAAATGTTGTCATGGTTACCGCGTGTTAGAGGCTTAGCAGAGAAAGAAAGGGAGAGAGACGCTTTGGCTCCTACTCCAGCTCCACGAGGAGTGTGAAACAGCCTTATGAAAAATAGCTACTACTTCCAAAAAGTAGCATCATGAAAAGTAGTTGACAATTCTGTAACACGAAACTATTCATAAGTTCGGCTTTAATATTTCTAGCGGGATAAAGAGGCGTAATTAAGCCATTTAGAAGGAGTAATTTCAGAGACGCCCAACTCGCGAAAAGCATTTTTCATCATTAACTACGCTTCGTGAAAGTAGGACAGGAACACGTGTTTCTTAATTTTTTTCCTTTTCTTTTTCCGTCTAATTTAGCAACTTTGAAAGCACTTATCGCGTCAATCACACACACATTTGCGTTAAAATAGTTAATAGCGTTAGTAAAGAATATGGAGCCCTTTTTTTAAAAAAAAGGAAATTGTATACAAAGTAATTTTGTATATTACTGCATAAATTATATCGTGCAACAAGTAACTTTAATGTGTTCCCATTAAAAATGAAATATATGTGTAATGCATCTAATTAAATATACCAATAATCGTTCCTGTAAGTAGAATTTATCGATATCCATTTTTCATTTTGAGCAGGAGAGCACTGAGAGCTCTGTTATAGGAGGGGGCTTAGAATCTAAAAACTTGTAGACGAAAGTGCCGAAGGGTAATTTCTATAGTAAAAATTAAAAAAGGGTTGGTCCATGGAAGAGGGGAGGGAGGATGAGGAAGGCCCCCAAACCTCACCCTTGTGTACGTCACTGATTTTGAGAAAGATTAGTGAGTTGCTCCAATAAAAAAAAAAAGAGTACAAATACCAAACACTTGAAAACTTATCATAATTTTTTGAAAAATTATTCTTACCTTCGTTAAAAATATTACCTAACGTAACTAGAAAAATCTACACTATTTCATCTTAATTTTTACCCTAATATTTTATTTAATTATGTTTAGAACTCTACTTTCTGATTGCTCGAGAACGCCCAAATGGGTAGGATTCAGTGTGGCACACACAAGAATTTTTCAAGGTGGGAAGGGTCGAGAGTCCATCCTTCTCGTATCATACTCCAATACGCCGCCAAACATATTCCTTTGATTTTGTCGATTGTCGAGAACAAAAAACAGCAAAAAATAAATTATTAAATAAATAATTAGCATTAATTAATAAAAATTGTAAGTACTATATACATAGGATTATAATCAATCGAAAAAAAGTCAAAGGTCATGGGGGGGGGACCCGGCTTCCCCATGTGTGCGCCACTGGTAGGATTGATTACTGTAAAATCCGGCGTACAGCGCGCACTCATACATTCAAGCTGCAATTTTTAATTTGTAATTATATTCGTCGTATAACGCGTACCTACTTTTTTAACGAAGAAACCTGAAATGTGTATGTATGCAATGCTCTTATGTTTTGAAGTCATTTATTCGAGAGATTATCCCATACTTTTGCAAAAACAGTATTCTTATAGAACTACAACTCTTTAAGTTCGTAAGTTATGTATAATTTCTTTTAAATAAATAATATTACGATACATGTGGAAGTCTAAGTTTTTTTATGCTCATCTCTTTTTTATTTATTTATTTTTATTTTCGTTCTTATTTTTTGTGTTCAAAGTGCGCGTTATACGCCGGATTTTACGGTAATTGCTATTAGCTCTGTTCATAGGCTATCAAAAAAGAACCGTAACAAGTAACGAGAAAGATACATCCTACACAGGAGGGGCCTCAAAGTGTGATACCAGAATTCAAGAAAAGAGGAATAATTGTGTTAAACAATTTAATGTTACCTTTACTCTGTTGCGATTTAGGGATTTAAAACAAATAAATCAAATGTTGTCATTACGTCAACTTAGTGTACAGGATTAAAGGATAAAAAGTATTATTCAGGATTATTGGGACTAACGGATCCTAACCATGGTCGGAAACGTCATGGGGAAGTAGTAAGACGGGTACAAGAAACGAAGAGACACAAGACTGATATCGTATGAAATATTTTTTGGTCAAAGATAGCTCCTGCTGCGAGTTCGAGTCACTCGTGCCTCGCCCTCACTATGCCTCTAATACCTCGTAATGACCCATATTCTCACAAATTGGGATATTCGGCGATCTGGTGTATCTCTCAAAGGATACCTTTCTCGATACAATTTTTCTCCTACTCGTGCATTTCCTTCTGCCAATCCGTTAATCAGGTGCATATCTGCCAGCTGGAATTTCGTAAAACGTTCCATACTGCTCTGCGGGCGACGACAGCTCAAATGACTGCGGGAATGCAGGTATTTTAACGCCAAACGAAGACGTTTCCGACCAGGGGTTGCTAAGCAAATCAATCTTTTTGATGTCCCATACCTCTTCATAAAGTTTGTCCTAATAATTCTGGGACACCCTGCAGAAAATCTATAATTGCTTTTTCATCGTAAATACCAAAATACAACTTTTAACAATTTACTTGAAAAAATATGACGTATAGTGTATGCCAAACTAAGTTAAAAAACTGGAACGATGAGAAATTAGACCAAAACTATTATGTTGATCTCCTTTTTTGCGAATAAGCGCCCAAAGATAGCGGTAATAGTCGAAAGTTGCTTTTTTATTTCGTATAAAGTAATAATTGACCGTCGGCAAATTCGAAATTTAAAATTGCAATTTTAAAATAGATAATTTTAACTCATATCGAGATATTACATTTCAGTCCAATACTTTCCATTGCTGTAATATATAATACGGCTCATTTTAATTTAAATAATATCTTTGAGGGTGGCAACCTATAAAAATTAAAAAGCGTAAAAATTTTGCATTGCACTTGATGAAAAAAAATAAAAGCTTAAAAATTCCTCATGAGTAAAAAGCAATTTTTTTTTTTGAAAAACTCAAAAAAGTTAGGTTTTTGAAAGAACAGTTTACAAATTTGATTCAATTTGCATACAGTTATAAAATATCAAATAAAAAAGTATCCCTTGGGATTCACGAGATTATTATTTCTTAGCATTATCGGATTACTATAAAAATATATTTATTATATTGTTTATCATATATATATATATATATATATGAAAATTTCATTTGATTCTAAATTAAAATAAAAGTTTCTTTTGACGTTGATAAGAATAATGCTCTTTTTTCCCTAAACTTTTTTTTATAAGGACATTCTTCAAATGTTTTTGAAATTCATCCAAGAGATTAATTAAATAACTTACATTTTCCGGTTTTTCGAAAAACTAGAGCTTAATTAAAATGTTTTTGCTATATTTGAATAAGTAATTTAAAAACTTTTGACAGTATTGATACTTTTCTTCTTAGAAACTATCGATTTTTATATTTTAAATAATAAAAGTAAAATTTAAATAAATGAGTTAAATGCTGACAGAAGTATTTTATTTATATCAAAAAGTAAAATTATAAAATGGAATTATTAAAAGCAATATTCGGTATGTAACTTAAAGAATGCATGATATTGTAAATATTAATTAGTAAAAATAAAATAAGTTTTAATTAAAATTATTTTGCTTTTCTGAAAGAAAATAAGGCTTTATTTAATAAAATAAGTCACATAAATGTATTTAACTCATTTCTAAATGTAAAAAATGATATAAACAATGCTTTTTCGAACATTATTCTTTGAAAAATCAATTAAGTTTAAATTGTCTGCTTTGAATTATCCGAAAGTTACTGACAAGTTTGAAATATATAACACAAATCAAGTGAAATAAAGTAAGTTAAAAAAAAAGATTAAAAAAATCATTTACAGACCAATTGATATATTTAAGTAAATTTTTCTTGCGTAAAAATAATAAAATTTTTTGTCTTAGATATACGTTTTATAAATATAATTTTTACACATATCTGAAATTTTGCAGACTGTCTTCAAACAGTTGTATAAATATAACCAGTTTATAAATGCATTGGAAATATATTGAAAGAATAATTATTGGAATATTACCTACTTGAAGTTGAATAAAATCAATTTTTAATTAATATTTTAAATAAAATCAGTTCCGTGAAACAGATTTATAAATAAAACTATCATAAGCAAAATGAAAAATATGAAATAACCAATGCTTGAAATTGAACATGCATTTTATATAATAATATATATTAAAAAATAACTCAAATATCTGTATTTTTGTGAGTAAAAAGTAAGCTACACAAAAATTGGGGGAAATATGTTTTGAATAATAGTGATACATTTTTTATTCAGAATGTTAAAATTAACCTACGGGGGCATATAACAATCGTCAAAATGTATTTTCTTTATTTGTTAAGAAGTATTTTCTTTTCTTCAAATGCAGAAAAGTTTCACATAACTTATAGGCAGTACTTTTGGAGTATATCAAAATTAATTCTGAAACCCTCTAGTATAATTGCAGTAGATTTTATTTTAAAAGAAAACAGAGAGAGATTACGTTCACACATGTAAATCTACAATAGCTCAGATTCAAAAAATGAGTAAACACTAGCAAAGGACGCAGCAATTAAATTCGTAGATACAATTTCACGAGAGGCAAATGTAACGCATAATCACTGTCAAATATTTGACTTCAATGTTTTTTCCCTGCATCGTCCTTTATAGGACGCAAAGATCATATTTACTCCTAGAAAGTTTGCTCTTCAAATAGTCATCCGAAACCCTTCTGGATTTTCTCAAGTACGCCTATTTTTATATTCAAATTAGAAGATTTGGCAAAATTCAGAGACAAAATTGTCTCAAGATCATTTATATTTACTATATTGAAATAGTATTTTCTCTTGCTGTACGAACGAGCTTCCGGTCACAAAACCCTTTGGGCAGAGAAACGAACAAGTCCAAATAATCTGTTAAAATATTCTAATTTAAAATGTATCTAATACTTTGAGAAATTAAAATTTTTTAAAGGAATATAAGGACAATTTACAATTTATGGAATTTTCCACCCCTATAACTAAACATGTATTTAATATTCAAAAGAAAATCTCATTTTATATTGCATTTTAATTTTATAATGGAGCGTTTTAGATATTTTATGTAAATTTGAATAAATGCATAATTCATTAAAAATGAAAATTATAATTTTATAAGACAAGATAATCTTTTCTTCCTAACAGTTATTACGAACTGATGAATATTTGACAGATCAATTTTGAGAATGACGATTATGATTTAATTTTGAAGAATAATTTGGAAGATGTTTATCAGGATTTATATTAACGAGCAAATAATCATAACGAAAAAGAAGGCAATGTACATTCAGACTCCTTTCTATTCAAAAATAGTTAGTATTCATTAGAAAGTGCAACATTCAAAAAGTTTTTAATTTCTACATTTTCCTACTTATTGGCGATTGTCTAGACGAATTTTGCTAATTATTTACCTAATTTATCATTATTATTATTTAAATTTTTATTAATTCCACAATTATGTGGTACTTTTTTTTTAACCTTGCATCACTTATCTTTTTCATTCTTTAGAATACCAAAGGATTTAAATCAGCAAATATAACAATAACAAAAAAGTACGTTTAATACACACTTAGCTCGCTTTTACTTCCTACTTTTAAAGTATACATTATTTATCAGTATTTGAGATTGCCAATTACTAACAACCTTTGTTCTTACAGCAAAAAAACCATTAATTGTACTATACATATTTTTTAAAGAAATTCAGTAAGCAAAATTTTAAAAATACAGGTAGCGAACTTTATCTAAAAAAACAAAAACAAAATTAGGATTTTAATAAATATGATATTCCATTTTACTTAAATTAGCCCTACTTTTATGAATTTTTCAAATACATCTAAAAAAGTTCTACAGCAATTATTTACAGTAAAATTAATAAAAAAGCACAAGAAACATCACCCCACAAATTAAATTCTGAATGCCAAAATATTTCTTTTTTTTTTATTGCACGCAAATTCGATTGCTAAAAAAAAAAGTCTCGATAAAAAAATATATATATTTATACTAGTTTTCGCGTAGAACCTTTTCACACCGGCAACAGTTCTCTTCTAGAAATTGATTTGGATCTTGATAGGTTTCCATCTTTCAACAACGTCTACAGTGTTGATGCGGTAGACAAAAGCTGATGGAACGCTTTTTTTTCCTCCTAGAAGCTTGGAATTAGCTTTCGATCTTTTTCTTTGACTGAGTATGGTTTCTTCTGTTGAATTAGAAGCGTGTCTAATTTCCTCTTCTACAAACACAAAAACAAGACGTTCGAATTTCTTTTTCTTTCTATCGTTTGGTATTCTACAAAGTAGCTTTTCAGCCTGTTTAACATTTTGAGAATTTTGTATTATTGAATGTATTCTTTAAAACAAAATCGTTTGTTCTTACGTTTATAAATAAAGTTGTTAAAAATGAAATCCAATGATTGCAATATCAATTTAAAATCGGTACTAGTTTTAGTTGAGAATTTTATTTTGTTTCACATGTAGAATAAACTTTTGTCAGTTTCAGTTACAGATTCGAATTTGATGTTCTACATTTAAGGAATAACTTTCTAAAATCATGACGATCTATATAACATTCGAAAGGGAAAAAAAAAAGATTTTAGAAATTGAAAAATTAAAACAATAGATACTTACGTATTATATCGTCAACTAATTTCGCCAAAGAAAATACATCGCCAATTCCAAAAATGTCGCCAAATACTGTCAGCGGTATTATTGCTGTGTTCCAATGAGTTCGGGAACGATTTCTACTATTAGCTGTATATCGCGACGTTTGGCGATGTGTTTTGATTAAACAAAATTGTTCGATGGTATAATAAGTAAGTATCCAACCGTAAAATAAAATATATAGGTAGGGGCTATGGGAATTATTGAGAGAAAATAGAACTATTTAAGGAACTTACTGAATGTATGAAAAGGACGTTTCAAAAAATGAAAAAGAAGTTTTGAGGAATGTAGAAATTGTCCCTTTTTTTAAATATGTACGAATCCATTAAAAGTACTTTTATTTCTTAAAATTCTTATATCGTAAGAAATCATAACATTAATACATTATTTATAAAACTATTTGCGATATGAAATAGATGTTATGGCTTAAAATAAGCGTATATGTTATGGTGCACTGTCAGGAAGAAAATAGATTAGAAATTTTGGATTATCATATTTTATATTTAAGACGATTATATTTAAAAAATTTTATATCATTGTTCAAAAGATAAATAAAAAATAAAATGCGATTTCTCGGGAAAAAAATGAGCAATGGTTGAAGTAAAATGAGTCATTTTATGCTACGCTATGAATCATTTTATGCTTTAAATAATTTTTAAGGGAAAAATTAACATTGCGTTCTAATGATCTAGTGCTGATCTAAAAAGCAATTTGAGGAAGAAGTTTACTGATTCAAAAATTGTCACAAATTATAATTTTTTTTATACATTTTGCACGAAATATAAAAGTTAAAATCTTTTTCGTTATTTGTATTAATTATACAGTACTTTTCATAAACATACGCTGTATCAATAATGAATTGTTCCATTTTAAACGAAAATGCTTGTAATCTCTCTAAAAATATAAAAAAGTTTTTCGTGATGCTGTAAAAAATTTATTTATATATATGGTTTATTCAGTAAAAATGGGTCGTAAAAAATTAAATTTAACTGAAAAAATGCGGAAATGAAGAACAGAAATTTATTTTTCCCCCTGTTTACAAATACTGAAAAAAAATAGAACTACATAATACATGTAAATTACAGTTTTACAATTTAAACAATGAGTATGAACGGTTGTGTAATTTGTACAATAGAGGTTAGACAGGGGGTATCCCCTTGTTTTTTAAAATTAGTGTAATATATATATATATATATAAGTTTTTTTATTATGTATAAATTTTAATAAATAGTGAAATTTTTTAAAAAATCCATTTATTATTTCAGTTAATAATTAGTATTAGGAATTGTTCTGAAAATGTAAAATACATTCTTAAAGCCATATTTCACCAATTTTACTATGCAATTTTAATTTTCCCTCAAAAATTTATCAGTAAACATAAAGAAAATATGGATAATTCTTCAACCTCATTGGAAATATACATATCATTTCAAATAGTGAATTCTTTTGGATTAAAATAAACTGTAGGATGCATATCAAATTTGGCGATATTTTTGTTCAATAACGATTTTATTCTGAAATTTTTTTTTTTTTTTTGGCTATCCCTTACGATGTTAAATTTTAATTGCCTTTTAAAATAATTTGGCGACCTACTTTAAAAGCTGCCAAAATCACCAACTTGCAATTTTTTGTAACCCTGTTTTTCACCGTATTTAATTCAAAAAATGGGTACATAATAAGTTAACATTTATTCAGCTTTTTTTCGGATAATAAAGCTTTTCGAAATTCTTATTTTTCAGCTTCATTCTTTTCTTAAGAATTGGATTAAATTCTTCTAGTTCCCTGTTAAAGTTTTTCCTCGGTCCAAATTAATCAAAATACTTAAGAAAAAAGAAGATTCAAAATGTTAAATCTCTTTTTTTTCACTCGATTTAAATGAAATTCAACACAAATAAAATTTGCAATATGCGTCTATACTGCATATATATCATACACAAAACTTATTTAAAAATATTTATAATATATCGAGTTATTAAAACTTTTTACCATTTTTCACACAAATATTTAACATTTAATATTTTAAAAAGATTTGCAAAATTTCTATTTTTATGAACACACTAAACATTTAAAAAAATTGAATTAAAAGAGTATTTTAGTTGAATCAATAATAAAATTGCCCTTGTTTTTCAAAAAAAAAAAAAATCTTTCAAATTTTTTTTTAAAAATAAAATTTATTTAATATGTTTAAAAAACATCAACAACTGCTTTTAAAGAAACAAAACAAAGTTAAGAAGTGACAAATTACACTAAAATGGTCATGGAAAGTTTTAAACTTCTACTGAAGAAGCATAATTTAACATCAAAGCGTCATTGATTTAACTCTTCAACAGAAAAACAGCACTGCCGCGATGAATTTTAAGATGCTTCCTGCTGAGTACTGATTAGAACAGTAAATCAGAATTGTCAAAACCTACAGGTTGCAATGCTCCTTAGCAAAATAAAAAAAGCAGCTATTATAAAATGTCGGGAAGACCGGTCATATATTTATGACAGGTCGTTCCCTCTTTGGGTGCAGATTTAATGTATGCTATATTGAGTAAGTAGAAGCTTCAAAGAGATTCATTCAGAAAATAAATTTTCTGCTCGTTGTTTTTGACCTTTAATAGGAATCTTTTTTTAATTGAATAGATAATTGCTTACTGCATAATCTATTTTGCTAGGCTTTTTTTAAAAAATTCTTTATGCCAGATGGCATGTAATTTGTTGAAGTGGGTTTTAGATGTTTCGAAACAGAATTTTAGAAACATGCAACACTTATTTCAACACAAAACATGAATCATGTTAGTTTAAAACTCAAAATATCGTCACAAAAAATGAAATGTATACTTTGAATAATTATTTTCAATACAAGGATAAATAACACTTCCTTCTATCTTGTTTCAAATATGCTTTTTACCCACAACGATAGGATTATTTAGAATAAGAAATAATTTGTTTTTAGTGTTAAAAGAGCTACGAAAAAAAATTTCCAGTATTTTGAGGTACAAAAAGATATTACGTATGTATACTAAAACCGTTACCTGCCCACTTCGCTGGGTATTTCATCATATTGTATGACTTGCTGTTTTTTCTTTCTTGAAGCTGTTAATATCTAAGTCCTGGCTTCAAGCTTTCGACTCAATTGATAAACATTCTTACAGCCTTCATCTCTTGATTTACAAAGGAGGGATCTCTGCTCAACAACAAGAACATGTCAGCCAAATTTTAAGTATTTATGTGTGATAGGTCAAAAAAGGGAATGTTTATGTATTACGTCATTTTAGCCTTTCGCAACCTTCCTTAGGCATCAACTTCCGCAAAACCCATTCTTAGCGGATATCTACTCAACAAAGAAACATGCTTACTTAATTTCAAGTCAGTATGTTTAGAGATGTGGTGAGTGAATATGTGAATGAATGAGTGTGTGTGTAAGTCGCTTTTCTCCTATATATATATATATATATATATATATATATATAGCTGCATTTTATCAGTGGCGTAACGAAGATGATTAGGGCCTCCCTGCACAGTCAGGTTTTGGCGTCACATATACTTGGCGTCATTTATGATTCGGGCCCCCTAGAACCCTGGGTCCTCCGCAATACAGGGGTGTACGTTACGCCACTATATTTTATGTCAGTATATAATATAACTTAATGGCACCTAATAGAAGTAGATATTATAATTTGCTTAGAATATTAAAATGTGAAATAGTCTTTGCAACTTAGTTTTGCAATATCTTTTATTCGTAACAGCTACTAAAACTATGGACTTCATGTATCAAAACCTTTTAAATTATTTGATTTTTATTAAAAACATTTAAAAAGTAGTCAAGATAATCAGTTGGAGAGTATTTTGAAATAGAAACAGAATGAAAATATCACGCAAAAAACGTTTTCAATAACAGAAAGGTATCGTGCTCTCTATACTATCGTTTAATTTGTAATTAACAATTAATTATCAGTAGTTTGAAAAAGACAAACATGTTTACAACTTCTTGTTTACTGTAAATCATTAGTTTAAAAAATATGATTATTTATTTGAGAGGACTTATTTTGCAAATATAATTCACACAATTTTAAAATTTTAAATTTTTAAAATAAAATTTAAAATTTTTTAAAATTCTGCTCCTTTTGTAATTATTTATTTATTGACGTGAAATTTTTTGTAGCATTCTTAAGGATGTTTTAAACAACTTTAGGGATCAATTTCACAACAACGTAATTAGTTTTTGAGAAAAAAAATAAAATGTTGGATATGTATGCTAAAATTCAACAAAAAAGCCAAAATCTCATACATTTGAATTTAAAAAAAAAAAATATTAAGTTAACAGAAAAATCGATCCCTAATTTTGTTACACGTGTTATATGTAACACACAGGAAAAAATGGAAGTGATTGGTAAATAATTGTGGAAGAGAAGCATTTTAAATGCGAAAAAACTCAAACTGAGGAAAACCATTTTAAATTTATAATTCTAAAACTAATAACTATTATAAACAAAAATAAAAATAATATATCCTTTTACAATATTAGCTGCATATTTTTTCTTAAAAATAATAGCATTTTCATATTATTTCACTCCAAATATTTTATAAATTTTCCTTTTTTTTGTGAGTATTAATTGCATAAGAAGGAAAAGGTTAATTTTTTTTTGTCATAATAGAAATTTTAAATTTTTTTGCTTCACATAATATTGAAATATTATATTTTTATGAAAAAAAAATATGATGGAATCAACTGAAATTATAAAATTATTAATACAAAATGCCTTAATTAAAAAAAATTTCATGCACACATCTCAAAAGAAATTTGTAACGCCTTCTTTCTTTTAGTTATCATTTCACCTTTTAAAATAGATTTTCTTTATCAAAAAGCTTTTTTTTCAGTTTTTTTTATCTAAAAAAAGGGGGGGGGGTCGAATTCCCTAATTTGTTCGTTTACATTTTTGAATTAAAGTTTTTTCCAACTTCTAATTTTCAGGCATACAAAAGTGATATATCAATAGAAAGACAATAATGCAAATAATATAACTAAACAAAATACAAAAAAATGATGTCTAGGTCATTTTTAAGGTGCCAATTTAAAAAAATCCATACAAATAAATCTCTTTGTTTTTGTTTTTAAGACATCATTGACTTTTGTAGTATAAATTTTGTGAATCACTTAAAAAAAACTTTGCATCTAAATTGTACCGTATGTTACACTAATCTCATTACTTCCAAATTCTCAATTTAGAAGGCAAACGCATTGACGAAATTTACTCTGACTTTCAAGTACCAAGTTATCTTTTTCTCAGTATTCAATTTAGCACCGAATTAAGTTTTAACTGAAATTTCCATTAAGTCTAAAGCATCAGTATTTCAACATAGAATTGCTTAAAAACGAAAGCATCTGGAGCACGTACAATCTGAAGCAGGGGAAGACCCAATAAATACACCGGCCATTTACTTTTACTACCTCTCCAATGACTTCCGCGCTAGTTTGGGGGGAAATGTTTGAAATAAATGTCATTTGAACTTTCTTCGATAAAATAAGAAAAGGGAAACCATTCTTTCAGTCTATTGACTGTTTGTGACGGATAAAAACATTGCGTGAAACACTTTGTAGTTCAAAAAAACAATATCGTAAACCATGCTTTTTAGAAAGTGTTTCTGGCAGCTTCTTTTTACAGTTATGTGGTTTTAAAGAAGAAAAGGAGAAACATCATTGAAAGAAAAGGGTGTTTTTTAGACTCATCTTTTCTTAGATTTTATTGGTTATAAAATTATATACGAGATTAAATGATAAATGCAATGTAACGTAAAAAACAGGTGAAAAGAAATATTCACCAATAAGTAACTTATTCGCGGCTATACAAAATGTTTCTTTTGAAATTTTTTTTTTTTACTAAACAAGAAATCCATTATACAATTCTTTTTCCAATTGTATCTAAAGAAAAAACAATTTCAAGTGGAAATAATAGTAATGTCTATTGCGTTAGGTCAATTTAAAACTCAATTCTCTTTGCAGTGTTATTGGTTGAGTTTTAGCACCGCAAGGAATTCTCTACGGATAAAATCAGTACAGGAAATAGCCATTTAAAATTCTTTAAATAATGATAGAAACTTGATTTCTTGTAACATTCTATACATATTTTTTTAAAAATATCCTATCACAGAATTCGATACTTTTTCCCTCCAAATTATAGAAATAAAAATTGTAAGTTACATATGAAGATTTTGTTAAGATTAGTAGAGATTCGAATTTTTTCAGACATGCAAAGATTGCTCTTTAAGATATAAATATAGGAACTTTTTCTTTAAAAAAAATCCCATAAAAATAACGTTACTCTTAATGAAGACTATCTTTTCGAATTTTTGAGTATTATATTGAAAAATATAAAGTTTTTTTACAATATTTGTATGACTTCATATGGTATTTTTCACAACTGGCAAAAATTTTATATGATATTCCAAAAAATTGGAGTGGGGGGAGGCGGAGAGAATAAAAAGTAGCATTGTGATTTTTAAATAAAACGTTTCAAGGCCACATTAAAAAGATATTCTTAAAGTCAAAAAATACCCTAAAAAACACTTTTAATCTTGCATAGTCAAAGTATAAGAGTATTAATCAGAAACATTTATCTTATAAATATATTTGGTTTACTATTGCATGAAAAATAATTTTACTAGCCGTAGAAATGGCTACAGTTTTTAGTATTCATAAAAATCTCTATTTGAGACGTATAAAAAAACTTGCGTTTTAAGCAACAATAACGATACGAACAAAAGAATAATTTTTAAATTTAAAAAAGCTGAACAGTAAGTATTTTTCTGAAAAATTCTTACAATAAAAATCGCTTATACTAATTTTTGTATCATAGAGTTTATTTTTCTTGATGATTTAAAAAAAAAGCTTAAATTATGTATTTATATTACACACATATGTATATATTCCAAGCATTTGCAAAGATCTCGTCAGTCAAATTCTTTGAACACACACACACACTAAAATTTTCGTTACAAACTCTTGTATTCTAAATTTAAAACTAAAACTTCTATTAATATATTTTTTAAAATACACTTGTTGAAAACCATGTAAAGAATTTAAGTGAAAAGTGTTTGAACTACTACTTTTTAAATATTAAATTTCTAGAAAACATCGAAAATAATAAAAATATTTAGTCCAAATTCCAGTTTTCAGTATACTCAAATAACGGACAATGACATTTCAATACAATTTAGAATTTTGAATCAAAATAAGTATAAGAACAACTGAACTGTCTCAGTGTAACTGTTACCGTTAAAGTGCATAATTCAGTTATTTCATAGAATAACTAGGCATTTCATGAAATAACTAGACAAGTCAGTTAAAGTAAATAATAGGTAAACAATTTCATACTTAACCTAGTTATTCCATGAAATAACTAGACAAGTCAGTTAAAGTATATAATAGGTAAACAATTTCATACTTAACCTAGTTATTCCACGAAATAACTAGACAAGTTAGTTAAAGTATATAATAGATGAAAAATTTCATACTTTACCTAGTTATTCCATTAAATAACTAGTTATTCAAAAATAACTAATGATAGACAGTTAAAGTGAAAACTACACAATTTCAAATTTATTTCATAAATTAATTGACCATAAATAGTTAAAATTTCTGGAAAAATACATTTTATCCCTATTGCGGATGATTAATTGATAAATAATAAGGAAAAGCAGATGAGATACAATTTATTATTGCTCATATTGCTAACATTAATTAAACAGAAAGGGAAAAAATATGTTTTGCATGTCATACTGACACAACTAACTTTTCTACTCCTTGAACTAACTATAAGGGTATCATAATATAGAAGTAACCTATAGTCATATGTTACTTTTTTCTGTGCTGTTTTAGTACTTTTTACTTCTATCAAAGTTAATAT
Organism: Trichonephila clavata; assembly: GCA_019973975.1. Lineage (NCBI taxonomy): Eukaryota > Metazoa > Arthropoda > Arachnida > Araneae > Nephilidae > Trichonephila > Trichonephila clavata. The sequence continues at coordinate 33,783 of BMAO01009227.1, read as the reverse complement.
TTTTTTCACGAGTAAGTGCAGCACTGTTTTATATTGTCCCATGCGTATTTAATAAAGATTCAAATATCCCTTTTATTAAATCTTTCTTTTTTACTGTTTGGTCTCCCATTCCTGCAGAAGTCATTGCTTGAAAACAGGCTGCAAAAACAGACACGCGCGCGTCATTACCAAGCAGCTATAAGCGGTTCAAAGCTGTGATTAAAAGCAGCCAGAATCGCTTCAAAGAACTTTCGAGTGTCATACTTGAACGATGGAGTAATCGTTATTCTATAGAATACCTAGTTAAAGTGTAGAATTCAATAATTTTATATACTTTAACTGACTTCTCTGATTATTTCATAAAGTACCTTGTTATTCCATAAAATAGAGGATTTCTCACTTTAACAGTAATGTAGCCATCAGCTACCGGGCAATGACATTTCATAAAAAGTTCATATTCACGAATTAAAATACCGCAGTCGAATACCGTAAAATGACATGTTATTAAATTAAACTTTCTCGAATTAAAATAAATATACTTAATAACAGGAAAAAGAATAACTGATGGTACAAATTTTTTGGAGATATGTAAAAAGAGAAGAAACTAGATCCAGTTCCGGACAAACTAAATGAGCAACATCAGGTCAAAAACATATCGGATTAACATCAGTTCGATCTTTAAAGCCGAAAAACCAAACTAAAATAACAACAAAAAACCAAATAGGAAAGCAAAGAACATCACTCAAGAAACTTAATTACTGGAACAAAAACCTTACGTCTCTTCAAAAAAACCATCCATCCTCTCTTGTTCAGATTGACGTCCGGTCAACACAAAAAAACCCTTGTTTCATAAAGTGTCCCAAATAAAAAAAAGTCTTAAAGAAACTATATGACCTTGAAGGAAAGCAGTAATGCAACTCCGGCGAAAAAGCATAGGACAAGTACCATTAGTAAAGAGTACATACAAACATAATTACTTCGCTGCTCACTATATCCGATCGCGCATCTTTTTTCTCGGAATACATCCTAAATTTGAAGATCTGGAGATATTTTTTACTCAACAGTTTCTCTTATATAACACTTGGAAGCCATTTTTTTTCTCCGTCTTCTTCTAAAGGCTCTTCTGAAATTTGACAGCTAACCTCCCGTAAATGATTAATGTTCTGACAAACGATCGTAATTTCTTAATTGTCCCTAATTATTTCTCTTTCTGTCCCTTTTTTTCTCCCTTCTTCCCCAAGAATGTTTTGCTGTCGTCGGAAAAATTTTGTTCTCCCGATTTATTTTTGCTTTATATCCGAGATATATACAGCTTTTTCTCTTTCTTCTTCTTAACTTTAAAAAAAGAAAGATGGCAGTAAGATTATAATTATGACTTTTTAAAATAACAGTTATCTTTTGTGTAGAGAAAAACTGTAAAGTATAATAATTGGCAGGTTTTATTGATCTTTACTCACTTAAATAAAGGTTTTTTATACTCTTCTTTTCTTTGCTTGTTAAAACAGGTATTAATTCCGGTGCCTTGTTTTTTGTTGAGTTTGGAAATGCTATTTGATTTATTGATTGCGTGGAATTTTGAAAATCGCCCGCTTTTCCTATCAGAAAAAGGATTAATGAATTTTAAAATAATTTATGTTATTTGCTCAAGGATCAAATTGTCGAGAATTGAGAAAAACAGCAAATGTGAAAAGAGGAACTGTAAGAACGCAGTTGACATTACACAATAAAATACTTTAAAATGACAAGCTTATAACATAATCTCTTGTTAAAAAAATAGCTTTACAATTTTACACTTCAAATAAAAGTAAAACTAGTTTTTTCGTCCGGCTTTTCAAATGAACTCATTAAGATTAATTTATATAGATTTTTTTAGTTTTTATTTCCAAGAAAAGCTCTTTCTGAATTATTTCTTGAAATTCATATATTTAAAATGTACAGAAAAATCAAGGTTTTCTTTTTGTTTCTTTAATACGCCCCCAGACTGTATTAGATTACTAAAAATTAATATTTCTAAACTTTGTTTAATGTAGACCGAATGAAGAGCATAATTTTTTTTCAATTCCGACAATTTGTTCATGTTAGACATTATGTACGTGTTCACTGCTCTTATGTTTATAAAGTAATTTATTCATGGTATTATCCCAGGCTTTTGAAAAAAAATAGTATACTTCTAGAACTATACAACTCTCTAAGTTCATAAGTTAAGTCATTGCTTTTAAATAAACGGTATTTCGATCTATGAAGAAGTCTAATTTTTGATGTGTAACATTTTTCCTCTCGGTTGGTGGATATTAATAGGAGTGATTTGGGGAAAAGGGACGGAAATGTGTAACAGGAAGTCGGGGAAGCGCGCATTATTCGATATGACCAATCAGCGCACTTCGTGGTGTCTCTTTGGTACCCTCGCATCGGGGTCTAACTCTAGTAGTCATCAAACTGCCAGTCTTTTTTAGATTGTTAAATTTAGCATTTCAATAGATTCGAATTCAAAAACTGGGTTTCATTTTCTTGACTCTAAATCCACTTCGTATATACCATCAAGTCTTATTAGACTTCATCCAGGATAAACTTGCGATTCTTAAGCTCAAATATCAAAGTCTCAGGGCTCGTTGTGTATGAAATCTGAGGATAGTGATTTCGGTTGTCGTATACATTTCTCCGAATCAAACGGTTCAAAATATTAAAGATTTCCAGCATTTTGTACTTTTACCATACACCAAAAATGGTTCTGCACGCTTCCCATGATTTTGAGTGGTGGTTTTACCCTTAACTTCAGTTTGCCAGAAGCTGAGCCGCTCATAGCTTTTTTGAATGATGAACTCAAGCTCGAAATGAACACAAATCGAAATGTTTCAACAACTAACAGTGGTATTGTTATTGACGCTGTTTTTCAACGGTTTTTAAATACTTTGAAACCACAAGTGTTTGTGTCATATTTTAGTTATAAGCCTATTGTCTCCACTCTTCCCCAAATTGAACAAGAATAATTATTTTTGATAAAAAATTGCATTACTCTCCTTGTGTTAATTAAATAAAATTTTCATTAAAGATATAATTATTCTCTAGAAAATTATTTCCAATCCTACCCGATTCATAGGATTTCAGCTACTATTGCGTATTTACCACGATAACATGTCAGATGTTACACATCATATGCGACTACTGTAAGACTCGTTTAATTTTTGTCTGCTCATATCTTTTTATTTTTAAGGATATCCTTCTTATACCCGGTGTATAACGCGCCCCCGTAAATTTCGATACCATTTTTTTGTGTTAAAAGTGCGCATTATACGCCTGACTTTACGGCACATAAAATTATGTAAACGAGGTATAAAAACAATAGCTTTAAAAATAACAAAAGAGACGTGCACACAAAAATTTTTTCTTCTACACATATCGAAATACTGTTTATTTAAAAGAAATGGCATGCTTTATGAACTAAAAGAGTTATAGTTCTACAAGTATACTATTTTTTCCAAAACTCTGGAAGATAATAACACAAATGACTTCTAAACATAAGAGTATTGTATACTAACATTCAGATTTCTTTGTAAAAAAAGGGTGCGCGTTATACGGCGAATATGCCTAAAAATTAAAAAATGCAGCTTTAAGTATAAGTGCGCGTTATATACGCCGGATTTTACGGTAGTACTTATTTTAGTAATCTTTTATGTAATTATCTATTTCTAACATTTATTATTTGATGTGAAGAATTTGTAAAAAGAAATCGTGCTTTTGTTCATTTTTTTCTTTATTCTTAAATTCAAAGTGGTAAAGTACAGAGAAGCCAATTAAAAGCAGAATTTACTGTCAAATTTATTAAAATTAGATTTATTGATCGATTATAAACGAAACATCTAAAGGTCACACAAGAGCTATTGGCGATGGACATCGTAACTTTAAACCACCGATAAAGATGCTTACTTCTCGGTAACATGCAACGTTGGGTAACAATTCGACAGCACAGTATTAGAGAAGATATACAGAACATATTTTGAACAGGAAAAATCAGTCTTTAGGACATACGAAATAGCATAATAAATGTGATACTCTGTATACTCCAAGTGGAATCTTAAGGTATTCGACTACCCTAAAATTGTGAATTTTGCCAAAAATTGACAAATTTTTTTATGAATTTATTTTATAGGTCATCTTATTAGCTTTATAAAAATATCAAGTTTATTATTTTCCGTTCACTATAACAAAAACTGCAAGTAATTTAGTAAAAGCAGATGCCATTACTTTAAGCAAGATATGTCATACTTTAAAATGCGTTTTACTCGAAATGTTTTTTTGTTTTTGTTTTTGAAAATGTTCAAATGGGGACAGCGATTGCTGAAAAAGTTTTGAAAATAATTAACTTAATTTTTTTGTGTCTGTTCAGTATAATAGTAGAAGTGTTTTAACCTTCAGATTTATCAATCACTGTTTTATTACAGAGCTTATAGATTTAACCAATTTCATATAATAACTAAGAGTGCTCCAGTTTTTGTAAAAAGTAAAATATCTCTTATCCTGAAGGTCATCTCAAAAATGAATAACATAGAAACACATCAGAATTGAAAAATCAAAAAATTTTTCATAAATTTTTGGAACAGAATGGGCCATGTCTCCTGCCAATGCCCCGTTTGTTATTTTTTGTAAATTTTTACCCATTTTTTCCCATTTTAGTAAAAATAATTTCTTTTTCTCTTCTAATTTTAGCATACTTTCTGAAAATGTACAAAACAAATCTAAAAACCACAAAAAATCCCCATGCCTCCATTTTTTTAAAAAAAATGTTGTCGCAAGTAGTCGAATACCTTAATACGTTGTTAATTTCAGGGCATTTATAAAAATGTTTAAGTTTAGTCTTTATCCTTTATTCTAGATGAAAGCAGAATTTAGGGAAAAGAGAAATAATTCTGCTGAAATTCATCCATCCTTCCTTCCTCCCTCAATGGCATGACAACCCAGGGTAGGTCTTGGCCTTCCTAAGAATTCCATTCCAGATTGTCCTGTTCTTGGCCTGACTTTGATAGTTTTTAGATCTTTTTCTAGACAAAATCAATCCACATTAGACTTCGTCTTCTTCTTTTTCGAGTACCATAAGGTCTGACCACAAAGATATTTTTTGTGACTCGATTCTCGTCCAATCTTATCAGGTGTCCTGACTATTTTAGCTTTTGTACCGCAATCATTTAAACGGTATCTGGTTCTTTAATAGTTAGTCTTCTTCTCCAATAGTTATCACATTTTAAACCTCCAAAAATACTTCTAAGGAGTCTTCTTTCAAATATAGCAAGAGTCTCTTTGTCTCTCTCGGTCATAGACCACGTTTCTGCAGTGTATGTGAGAACGGGCGCGATCAACGATTTGTAAATAAGTAGTTTTGTTTTTCTGCTGATATAATTAGATTTTAAATATTTTTGAAGTTCTTAAAAACATCTGTGACAAGCAGTGACTCTATTGAGAACCTCTTGGGTCTTTGAGTGTATTCAGTTCAGAGCCTAAATATCTGCAACCATTGGCAGCTTCAAATCTGTATTCTCCTATTTCAAAATAAAGTTTATTAAAACTGGTATTTGACACGAATTTGGCTTTGTTCTGGTTTATGGTCACATGCATCTTATTTGCTTCTGCTGCTAAAAAAAGAAAGGCCTGATTAAATGCATTGGGTGACCGAGCGACTATGACAATGTTGTCGGCAAAGCACTCTACTGATTTTTTTTAAAATAGTTCTCTCTAGAATTAATGCTAGAGTCTTTTACAAACTTTGAAGAATAAGATTAAAAAGGTGGCTAGCTAGTGTATTTCCTTGTCTGAGGTCATATTTATCCATCAGTAATCGAAAAAAAACACATCAAATTCAAGTAAATTATATAACAAGAAACAACAGACAAAGAACAAAATTGCTAAATAATATCAGATGAAGCTTTTTTTGGATGCCGTTTCCACCATGATGTAGCACAATAATTTTAAAAAAACCATTAAATAGCAGCTGAAAAACTTTTGAAAATCATCTTTTTTTCTCCTTTCTTTTTAATATTTTTCAACGTATAATTGAACTATGCAAAAAAGTATTAATGGGCTACAAGTGCCAATTGATACTTCTGAAATGAAGGAACGTTCGATTCCTGTGTCGTCTAGAACTAATAATTAGTCCCATGTATTCGGAACAGCTGTCGAGAAGGAATTTTTTTGCAGAAAAAGGTCCTCTTTAACGATTACATTACTGCTCGTTAGTATCTATCAAAGGTTAAGTATATCCCATTGCACAAGTATAATTTGTTGCATAACCACAATGGTCATTGAGTGAACCTTTGTAAACGATTATGATTTAGAGCGTAATGACTTTATTTTCATTGATATTTATCAACATTTATATTCATAGGAAAAAATAAGTTTCTAATGCAAAATAAAGCGAGAAATTTTAAACAGTTTGTAATGAATGTTTTGCAATCATTAAAAAAACATCTGCGAGGGGAAAACGGCAGACGTATTCCCGCTCTATAATTTGATGATTCTAGAATATAATTTATGAGGAAAATCTGTCATAGTTTTAATGCTTTTTAACACAGCATTATTTTTTTAAATATTTCCATCTGCATCAAAGGTATAAACTGCTGTTGTTTTTTCCCCTTCTATTCTTAAAATGCAAAGGCAGAATTTTTTAAAACATATTCTTTGAAAAAACTTATAAAATATCTGATAAAAACTAATTTTATGTATGGTAACAAAATACATATGGTATAAAACAGTGGTCGTCAACCTTTTGAACACTAAATGTATAAATTCTATATTTGGTAGACCACTAAATGATTGACCTCTTTATGCGTATTAATGTACATGGTGTTCCAAAAATATCACCCAGATTCTATACATCAAGATTCCTCGTCGGGCCCAAAAAACTGTAAATAAAGTGCCCAAATAAAAAAATGCCTAAAGAACTGTACCTGTACAATCCATAGTTAACGAGAAAAGTACGAAAAATAAAGTATGCCGGTGCAAAGAAAAACACAGTATTGGATAAATCACGACAGCAGTATTTGCAAATATTTAAAAAGGCAGATGTTCTAAGTGTTATCTGTACATATCGAGACGCGCATAATGCGCCGTGAAAGGAATGAGAGCACACGTCACAGCAGCGCCTTATTCACCGAAGTACAAGCAGTACACATAGGAGCAACTAAATCCGTTTGTGTAGTCATTCGTCTCAATACACCAATTCCTTGAGATTGCCTTACAGGAAAAAATCCACTGGTGTGAGATCTAGTGATCGTGGCGGTCATAGAACTGAAACCACCCTACGTCTGATCCAACGGCTGGAGTATGCCATATCCAGCCAATCATGAACAAGAGCACAGAAAATCGCCTGCCCACATCATGGACCATCATGCATCATCATTCATTCATCATCATTTACCGTATTTTTCTCATAAACTATTGATCGTATAGGTACAGTTCTGAGGGCATTTTTAATGTTCTAAATTTGTATGTTTTTTCTTTCTCCTACAATTTTTTAATCTAAAATTTATTAAATCGTTTACAGTATATCTTGTCTTGAGAATCTTTCATAAAACCTCATTCGCACAAGTTTTATAATCCGTTTGGGTCCTTACTTACGAACATATTCTCAAGATATGGAACGTGTAACACTTTTCTATAGCAAGATAGAAAATCGAATTTGAGCATAAATGTTGCAAAAATTAATTCACATTTGGTGGTTTGTATACTGAATAATATATTAGAGAAACGTATAGTTTCATAGTGGTTTTACGTTCAGCGAGAAGTCCAAGATAGAGAGAGAGAGAGGAGAGGGGAATTATGATAGGAATTTTAAACCAGCAGACTAAGGACAAATATAAAAAGGAAGTTAAGATAATTTATCTATGCAAGAATGAACTTATTCAAATTCTTGCTCTTGCACATTCAATATGAAATGTAATTGATCGGTTTAAGAACGGTTTAAAGAAAAACAATACATTTATTCATTATTGGATAAATTTTTGAAACGTATGAGACAAAACGGTACGATTGTTAAGAATATTAATTAAAAACAAAAAAGAATTACAAGAAAACTGCTCTTTTAAAGAAATTAAAAACTAATTCTCTGCAAAGCGGATTGTAACGAAATCTAGACATTATTTTAGAAGGCTAGATGGCAATGAGACTGATCTGATGTACTGTGCCTGCGCAAGTGTCATACCAGGGTATTCTACGATTGTACCTCAAGAGAGAGTTGGTAAGCTCCGTTAACACGCTAACATGTGGAGATTGTGTATCGACCGAAGCAGATGTGATGGATACCATCCTAGTCAGAGACATCTTAAGGCTTGGGCCACAACGGGGGCCTCGTCTCGTTCTGGACTTAGACTTAATAAGATCATGATTCGAATAATTTCAACGGTTAAATGTAATTTCCGGTTGCATTCTCCAAAAAACCAGGAATTTCGAATGATATGTCAACTGGCTACATGTGATTACCGTCGCCCCTATATAGGCCTGTCACTAAGCACCATTATTACTCATTCAGTCAAAAGGTGGCAGTCGGTTGAGCTGATTTGTACAATTGTAATTCATACATATATATTTATTTCGGGGTTGTACGTATTTGACAACGTAAGCTATGGACTATCTATACTTTTATGGATGATATGTGGGGTCTATTTTGCGTAAAGGCCCAGGGTCTCAAGACATCCCTGATCCTAGCTCATTTTTGCTTTCTCTGAACACCGTGTCAACAGCTCGGGAAATTTATCAATTTTTTAAAACTTGTTCGTGATAAAAAAAAAAACAGACTATGATAAGACCGTTAGAGTCTTATCATAGTCTGAAAAACCCACGACGCTACAGTATAAAATAACATCTTTTAAAATAAGTACAAATTATATACATAAATACATTATGCTTTATTTTTTATTACTGAAATTCGGAAAATGTTAATTGATTTCCCATGAAGCAAAACGGAAAACTGGATTCCTAACTGAGAGCTTTTCAAGATACGAAAAGTAGACAAGTGCAAGTTAATGTCACAAGCCGTAAGTTCCACTATATCCCAAACTTTATTTGTTTATATCGGCATATTGGTTGCTCAAATTATAGCATAAAAACTAATAGAACATCTCCTGTGGCTGATCCATCTTTCGGGCACAATACCATTCCATAAATTTAACGGAATATTCTTTATATATACCGAATCTGACCAATCAACGTCTTAATACCCGGAAATCGTATGAGAAATGAACTTTCCAGAACTTCCGGTAATAGAAGAATATAAACTGAGATCAATGGAACGAAGAAGAGAACGCTATCGTCCGTTGTAAGCTTTCCGTGTTTGGTTTGTTCCCAGCTTTTTGTGTCTACGTAAAATTTAAAAAAAATGTAACTGAGAAAGCTGTTTTACTTACCGCGACTGCACCAACGTATCAGCAATAATATATATGAAGTACAAATATGATTTCTAAAAAGCCAAATAATATTGAAGCAGCATGAACAATGCTTTAGTTTATGTAAGGCAGTGGTCTTCAACTTTTTTCAACTCACGGAACCCCTAGAACTTGAAGGTGCTTTCATGGAACCCGCAGAACTAGAAATTGTTTTTGTGGAACCCCATTCCATACACCATACTTCTAAATATATAACTCAAAATAATATTTAAAGTAGATCAATATGTTATAGAAACTTCGTGTAAAGACAATTAAAAAAGTATGCATTCATTATTAAAAAAATTCTAATCTAATTTTTTAAATGTAATTTACTCATTATTAATATTAATTTAGGATCCTAATGTCACCTACCCACATGCATTATATTAAGTAACTGGGATATATGATAGTATTTTTTACACAAACCGTCGAAGTCTAGGTCTATTTAGATTAAATGAAATCGCATTACATATTCTTAATTTAATTTGTTTTTATACTTTGTTTTTGTGTTGCCACTTTTATACATAAATATATATTTCACTTAAACACAATGTTCTTAATAGTTTAACTGTTTATAGCTGTGTGTGAGAAATCCCGTGTATTTTGCATGAATTTTCACCCTAAAATTTAGAAGCTGTTCTTGCTTAAATTTAGATTTTAACATCAACTTTGTTAATGTGTTGTTCTCCACAAATGTAGAAAGGTGCATTTTCCATTAGAAAATTATTTAGTTTTGATGACATTGTGCTAACTAACGAGTATAAAATTATCTTGTGGAACCCGAGATAATAAACAATACAATATTCAAAATTTAGTAGGAAGTATATATAATACCGTTAAAGTGTATATTATTTCATAGAATAACTAGGTATTTCATGAAATAACTTAGACAAGTCAGTTAAAGTATATAATAGATGAAAAACTTCTTACTTTACCTAGTTATTCTATGAAATAACTAGGTATTTTATGAAACAATTAAGGATAGACCGTTCAAGTGAAAAATAAACAACTTCAAAGTTATTTCATAAATTTATTGATCATATGAATAGCTAAAATCTCCCGAAAAATACATTTTATCCCTTTTGCGGATGAATAATTGATTTATAATAAGGGAAATCAGATGATATAATTCATATTGTTGCTCATATTGCTAACATTACTTAAATAGAAACAGGAAAAAAGAATATGTTGCAAAAAATAGATTTTATTTAAATATTATCAACAGAAATACATGCTGGGAGGAAAAGCTGTTGCTTCATAAAAACATTGTGTAAACATTTTAAATTAAAAATGTAAGAGAATATTAATTTAAATTTTATGAGTACCCTTTATTTTACTTTTCATTATTTATTAGAGCAAGGATTGCTGTGATGGCACTTTGGATTGGACTGCTTATTGTTTTTTAAACTAGTCTGCTTTTTACCATTACACATTTTTTTTACACGAGCACTTTATAAATCCTTGTCCAGTACTGCAATTTTCAGCTGTTGCAAGAAATCGAAGCGTTGCGTCAATATTTGGAACTTCTTCAATGGAAAGTAATTCTCGCTGACATATACTGGACTGATATCTACAGTACGATTGTTTTTTTTCCGGCCATCTCTAGTTCCTAATCGGAAAAATCCTTCCCAAAGCAGCTAGAACCGGTTCAAAGAACTTTCGAGTGCCGTATTTCATACTTTAACGATCAAGTAATCGTTATTCTATAGAATACCGAGTTAAATCGTAGAATTCAATAATTTTATATACTTTAACTGACTTGTCCAGTTATTTCATGAAATACCTAGTTATTCTATGAAATAACTGAATTATACACTTTAACGGTAGCATATATATAAAGATAAAATGTTTTAGTTTTGTTTTATTATAAGACACGTTCAAAAAGTTTTTCCAAATAAAGTAAATATATATATATAAATACAATTTTCAGTTTAAATGAATAGAGGGTTGGATAAGCTTTAGATTCTTGTAACTACATAAATTTCACAGAGAACGTGAATCCATTCTGCATACAAATTTATTTCTTCTCGATTTTTTTTATTGAGACACGAGATACCCCTGATTATGCCTTGTGGAACCCCAGGGTTCAGTGGAGCACAGTTTGAAGACCACTGATGTAAAGGATGGGCAATTGTTTTGGCTCGCGAGCCGCCACATTGTGGAAGAGGAGTATACCAGAGAACCGCTCCTTTTCAAAGTGATTGCATTAATTTGTTAACTTTGCCTCTCAGTAGAGGTATCGGTTGCAGGGCCACTGTTCTGCTTAGGCACGCTAGGCACGTGCCTAGGGCGCAAAAAATGGAGGGTGGAAAAAGAGAAAAAATTATAATTACAGCGAATGAACCTCTCCCTAGCGAATCATGTATGCATTGTGTTTGTGTGTATTGTGCGCGGAACATGGAAAACATCTGCTACGGAAAATGAAAAGCTTAACAGTTTGATGTTGCTATGCACTCAAAATGATATTACAATGCAAACTGATTACAATGATGTCATTAACGAATTTGCAATGATCAAGGCTTGAAGAAATCCTTTATTGTACAAGTACAATGACAGTGACTCAACAAAGAATAAGGATGTCTGAAAGTAATAGATAGTAAAGCGATAAGTGATGGTAATAACAGATTGATATAGCAGTTCATCACAATAATGTATACTCCATACTATAATTGCGAACGATTTCAAAAATTTACTGTACTAATTCACAAAAGGTGATGCCGTAATGTAAGAAATGAACAAGAGTGACCAAACCATGCCACTATCCTTTTCTCATGTGCCTGTTGCCATACCGGGACTCGACGGGTTCATAGTTGGTGGATAATGGGAAGATTATCCAAAGAGCAAATACAAAGAAAGGAAAAAGCGTAAGAAACTTAAAGGAAAATCTCTCTAGAGCAGCGTTTCTCAAACTGTGGGGCGTGGTTACTCTATGAGGGGGGCGCGAGCATATTGAAGAGTTGAAAACAAAAGATTATTTAAAAATTATTAACTGACTGAAAGTAAACAAACAAAATGCTTTCTGTTATAATAAAATATAAAATACACATTTACACTGATATAATACACTTATAAATGCATCAGTACTGTACAATGTGTTTTATTATTAATTTAACAATACTAAGTTAAGAACAAGTTTGATAATTAACAGAGACCTCATGGGCTTGCATTAACACTTGTCTTGATAATTTGTACGGTTTATAATTAATTCCTTAACGGCCGATTAAAAGTTACGCGTTTCGCTCTCCAATGCCACTGTTTTCCACGTAGATGCGCGTATTTTGATGGGTATTTTTGAGGGGAGGAGAAAAGGAATAAATAAGCAAATCCTCTGAAATAAGTTAATTCTTCACAAACACCATCAAGGTCCTTTTATTGTATTCCAAAGCTTTCGGAATAATTTTATGGATATCAGTGCACAGAAAAGATCATACTTCGGAAAAACGTATATATACGTCCAGAAAATTAATGCTTCGGCTGAGTGAGACGTTTATATACGTCGGTGGCACATAAGAGCTTAAAGTCGTATTGTAGCTTTAGTGTCAAAGTATAGTATTATTGAATTCAATACATTGTTATTGTATGGAGGGGGGCGCGATGAAAATGATGTTTGAATATTGGGTCGCGAGTATTGAAAGTTTGAGAAGCACTGCTCTAGAGCCAAAGCTGGCAAAGTTAGAACAAAAGAAGGGTGCCAGGGAGGTTAAAAACGGCCCTGATCAGTTGTACCATAAATGTGGCAGTTTTATTCCATCTACCATTGTTATAATTCCATATAATCTACACCTGCAAGTACATTAATTTTAGACAAATTAGGTTTAGTAAGACAAATGTACCCTATCCCTTTTTTTGTCATGGTGGTCAGTAAAAAAAGTTCTTTGTGGGACGCATATGGCACATGGGACGCTATTTGCCAGTGTCGGATTAAACGACATCGAGGCCCCTATGCAGTCGAAATCTCAGGGCCCTGTAGCCTGTTTTTTGTAGCACTAACAGAAAACAGAACTTGTGACGGATCTATACGGTCTTTTACTAACCTCTTTTTTTCATTAAAGCAATTTATTTATTTCAACCAATCTTCACCGAGAGCCAGGCGTGATTTATGTAAATAAGATATATTATATAAGTTCGGTTTTCGCGAGTTAAGAAGTCAAGTGAATTAAAGATCGGGAAGACGACACGAAGTTGTTGACAAGTCTACATAGCCTGATGCGGGTGGATGTACGCGAAGAGAAGTGGATTGGAAATAGTGAAATTCATTATTACTAAACGTGGAGTCGTCATCAATTCTTCCAGCCATTAAAAGGGTCTGAAGATGTCACGAAGTAACCGCCGCTATAAAATATAAGGTCTGTGACTTAGATTAAGAAATTAAGATTATTCGCGTGCGGTGTAGTTGTAATTGTGCGCGTTTAAGCTTTCCTATATTCAGTTGAGAGAGAGAGATTCTGTATATTCCGCTAGTATTGATATCCCACTTTATTACTCCACTCTCAATTATTTATCTTAACTTGATTTGAGTTGTGTCTAAACGTATTTACTGATAAGAGTCAATAAATTTGTTTGAATTGCAATTATGTATTTTGATCATTTAAGTGCGCCTACACATCCAGCCGGATTATCAGATAGAAAGGAAGGTATTAGTGTAAGGGGTGGCCTTAGGTCACCACAAACTCACTCTTGTGGGACCCTAAAAAGCGTGGGGCCCATAGGCAATTGCCTACTCCACCTAATGAGTAATCCGGCACTGCTATTTGCCATCCCCTGGTTTACGTTTACTAGATTCATTTCACACTAAAATGTTAGGAATTTATCCATCGTTCATGTTTTTTGTATTATCCATGTAATACCAGAATAAGCTTTAGATTGAGAGATGCATACTTTTTAATAATATCAATAAAAAGAATTTATATACATAGTGTTTGATGCTTTAGTGTCTGCAAATTCACCTAAAAAATATATTCTTATTTTTAATTGTTAAAAAAATTTTTTTTTGTTAAATCTAAGTTTAAACAAACAAAATATTTTTAGCATTTTTTTAATTATTTACACGTATTAGTTATACAAATATCTTGTATTTAAAAAGAACTTTTTTCAAGACTTAGAGACTAAACTTTTGAAATTTTGTGTGTGTGTATTAAACATTTCTTCCCCAAATATTAACGAAGGATTACTCACATAAATGCCCTGGAAAAAAAACATTATGAATTTTTTATATCGAATTACAAATAAAACTGTAACCTGCCAGTTTTGAAAAAAAAATATTCATGATTTTGTTGCTATGAAAAAATCTGATGACTTACGGAAGAATGAAAAAAAAGATAATTTTTAAATACGATATTTTTATTGGTGCCATTCGAAGGGAAGAGACTTAATGTAGTGCTTATGCAAATACTAATTACATAAAATTAAAAAAGAACTAGTCATTTCTTTTCTGTTACACTCTAATCTATTTTGTTTCTATCATTAATGAAATCGGCCTCAAAGTGTCTTTTCGATAATTGAAGAAATAATATTAAGCACTTTTTTTTTACATACGTAAGCAGATACTTTAAATGCTGTGCAACACATTTTTTTAAAATTGATTTCAAATCCGATTACACACTTTCTTTTCCAGATTTCATTTTTGTGTAATTAACCTTCACATTTATTATGCAATTTGTAACAGTAGCTGCAAACTGTGATTGTGTGTGTGTGATAAAAAAATAACATCGAACAATTTTTTTTTGTTGGAGTATTTTTAAAGCATAATTTCTTATAGAATGTATAGAACGAACAAAAAAAAAACTAATTAAATCTTGAAGAAATGTGAGATTTTACTTAAACAAAATAGGTACTTTTTCCGTTTCGCAGGCGCAAATCTCGCCAAGCAGGCTTTATTGGCGACAACACATAATATGCACATAAATAAATTATAGTTTTAAAAAAAAAAACTAAAAAACACGCTTTTATAGTGAATCGAACTAAAATGTAAAAAAATAATTCTTAATATAAGAATAAAATGATTAACGAGAAAGTTAATGTCACTGGGATAAAAGCGTGGGGCGTTCTATATTAATTGTTATAATTTCTTACTAGTTCTATTCCGAAATGCTGAGTTAGTGCACAAATGTGGTACAAAGCACCCCACGCTTTTACCCCAGAAACAAAACAAACACTTTTTTGTTTGTTTTATTTCTTTTAACCGCAAGTGTATTCTTTTTTGGGGTTGCACCTTAATCTTTGAGTCGCTAAACCTGGAATTAGTCTCCAAATCTGGAAATAACATATGGAAGTAGTCGCCAAATCTGAGAATGGTATATGCAATAAATTGTCAAATCTGGAAGTGGTATATGAAATTAATCGCCAAATCAGGATATCGTTATTCCAGATGTCCTGATCAGGACACTGGAATAAAATTATGATATTATTTTATAGTCATCGGTCCTTGGCAAGTGTGCAAAATTTCGAATTAATCTGACTTTTTAAAGTAGGTAAAAATCGAGTTCCAAGATTCCGTTACATGCAAGTGAAACTTATAAAAGCGTGTTAATTAAAAATGTAATAAATGTTAGTTCTTATTGGCTTTTCGTCTATTTTTGATGTACAATGAAAAAGACGTTACTGATAAGAAAAGGCCGCGATTTGATTTGGGAATGTGGTGGTAAAAGGTTACCGGCGGGAATATTCTGTTTGGCGTCGGTTATATCATTTTGGCGACTTCATCGCTTGCCCCGGCAAAACGGAAAAGTATCATAAAATACTTTAATTTTCTATATCTATTATAGTATCTGTTTGTGGTCCCCCTAAGCTATAAGAAACTAATGGATTTAATTCCATTAGTTTCTTATAGAACAAACTAATAGCATTTTTGGTAGCCATTTTCTTTTTAAGAAATTTTTATCGTATTTGCATTCCAGTAAAAATATTTTAAACTACTAGAATTAATATTGCCTTAACAATGAAAAGGCACAACCTTGGTCTGCGACACACCCACGAGTCGCAGAATCATATTAACTTAAAGAAGTGCCGTCAAAAGTCAGAAAAACTATTGTTCCGACAATTTTAATTTTATATTATTACGTACCACATCATTTACATCAGCAAGATGTTGTGGTATGCAATAATATAAAATCAATATTGCATCAGCAAGAAGCAAATGCTGAGGCCAGGACCATTCTTTTAAGAAACCCCTCATAACAGACTTTGATACTCCAATAATTATAACACCCACAATCGTAATATTAAGAACTCATCACTAGAAGGGCATGAAAATCCATCCTGATTAAACAAGATCTTATATACATAGCAAAAATTGCCCAAAATTCCAATCGCTCTCACCAAAACATAACTTCCAGAGCCCAGCTTTCACCCAAGAGCACTAAAACTCGGTCTAATTCCACTCAAGGAGACCTACTGCAGGAGATCCTCTATAGCCAGGATTTTCCGGAATTGGTAGCCATAGTTGTTGTCACCTTCGGTGAAATCTAGTGTTCTTATACTATTTTTCCTTTGCCAAATCGATGGACACGAGAGCAACAACAACAACAACAACACACAAAGAAAACTCTGTTTATGTTAATCTAACATTATTTCAAAAGTCAAAAAGAGTAAACAAAGAATTTAATTTGATAATTTCCCTTTTCCAAAAATTATGATACTATATTAAAAAATAAATATTAATTTAAAGTTGTTATGTCAAGTAGGATCATGTGATATTGTCATGAGAGTTACGGGGGTCAAGAGATTGGTGACTGATCACTGCATCCAGGGGATAAGAACCTTTGTTGCTCCATATCTCCCAAAAACTTTAACTGCAACTGCACGCAGCCATAAATAATTACCAAAAAATCCGGCGAATAACGCGCACTTTGAACAGAAAAAATAAGATCGAAATTTACGAGTGCGCTTTACACGCCGGGAATAAAAATGAGAGCTTTTTAAAAATAGAAAGAAATGAGCATAGAAATTACATACTAGATCAAAATATTGTTTATTTAAAAGAGATGACATTCCTTATGAACTTAAAGGATTGTAGTTCTAGAAGTATATTTTTTCTAAAACTTAGAATAATACCTCGAATAAATGGCTTCAAAACAAAAGAACATTGTGCACATACATTACAGGTTTTTTCTAAAAAATGGCGTGCGCGTTATACGATGAATACACCTAAAAATCAAAAATTGCAACTTGAAAGTCTAGGTACGTGTACGCCGGATCTTACGGTATTTAATAGTTATTGAAGAACTGTAACATATCAAAGAGAAAAAGTGAACCATATGAAAAATACAACAAATTCACTAATGTATGCTAATCATAATAAAGTTCGTTTTTCAATAAAAAAAATTATACATGTGAAACTTGCATATTACACATAAAACAGTAGCTTGATAAAAAAATCGATGGGGTTTTGATTAGCAATAATTTTATAGTCATTTTTTTTCTACCATCGTTTGTAAAAAAATCTAATTATTTGAGTGAGAATAATACATGGTTATCAGCAATAAATGACTCGATTACAAAATTTAATAATTCCCAGAAGAATAAACAGAAAATGATCATTAATATGTCTTTCTAAAGATAAAATATGAAATTTTGAGTTTGTAACATTGTTTTTTTTATCCAATAGGTGGCAGAAATGTTGTAATCAAGATGTTTTTGAAATTGTGAAAAGAAAAGAAATGAAAATGGTGTCGCAGCGGGCGGGAGAAGGCATTTTATGTGCTCTCGTTTGCAAAAAGTCTTTCAGTAATCACGATTTAGCGTGAATTTCGGAGAAAAAATACATAGAAATGCACCGACATCTAAGAATATAAGAAGATGGTAGTTCCAGGAAACTGGACGCCACATTGAACACTTATGAAAATAATTTTTACTGTACGTCAAGAAATGTTACGTAAGAAAAAAATTTAATATTTTATCTTTACAATGACATCTTAATGATCATTTTCTGTTTATTTATCTGGGAATTATTAAATTTTGTAAACGGGTCATTCATTTCTGATAACCCTGTATATAAACATAATTATCCACCCTAATGTCAAATATGGTCAAAATTTTGTTTCGATACTTTATCAGAAAAAGGCGATCGAACATCTTTCTTTGAATATGACTTTTTCGAAAAGGCTAACCAAAGAAATGATTGAGGAGAAAAAAACTCTTCATAACTAATAATTTCATAACTTAGACTATTCAGTTATTATAATTAGAAAGTGTTTAATAATTCTGTTTTGAGTAATTATAATATTTACTATATTTTCCTGAAATTCTATACGGATTCTCTAAAATTTCACATGATGGTCTTTGTAATTTTCGTCCGTAGCATCATTAGAACGAACACGATATAGTATGATACGTGGGTAGTTCTAACAGCTTCAAAAGCAATTGGTTTATAATGATCCTTTTTAGTAATTGTTCAGATTGAGTTTCAATCTCCGGATGGAGTCTTGATGCAAATGCAGATAACGCCTCAATAAGCTTATGCCTTAAAAGCGAAGTGTTGATTGATGATTTTGTGCGTCACCCTTCTGAATTATAATGAAATCGAATATAATGAAGTTTGAAACAGCAACCGAATAACATTAGAAATTTGATATGGCAGTATTAGATTTTTGAGATTACAAGAAAACTTATTTATATTTGTATATGCATTCTGAATATTAGAATTTACATATTTGAATTAGATTTCTTCTAAGCGTAGTTGGTGAAGAAAATATTTTTGTTTGATTGGAAGAGGATGTAATTAGATTTTTTATTATTGAGGATCATTCTTATAGAATGATTAGAAATTGTTCGGTGGAAAAGTTCTTATGTGTCAAATCTGGAAATGTACAATCCGATATTTGGCTGATTTTATATGACTCCGCAATGGTATTCCGTGAGAAGGAAGAATTGTATTGTATATTTAATTGATAATCGCATTTTGTGGTATTTACATCTTTCACGACTAAGAAAAATATTTATTCTCACTTGATAAGTGGTGATCGTTGTTTTTAATTATAACAATATTAGCGTTTTTTATATAGAAGGTCATAATAGAAAGTATGTCGAACGCAATTACGTAAAAAAGAACTTTTAGAAAACAAGTATTATAAAAAAAATTTTTAAGTCAATTCCTACTTTGAATGGATAAATAGAAATTATTTCATTAACGATTGAAAATTTGAACGCAAGATATATATATATATATATACAAGTTTCGTGCAACTGCTGTGTGAAGGAACGTTGTTAACCCTCAAACAAGGTGAATGATGGCACAAAGACGCCAATTGGACATGTTTACGAAAGGAAGAATCGTTAGAATACTGGAGTCCTCACGATCACAAACTGAAGTGTCTCGAATTCTGAATGTGGACCAGTCTGTGATCTCAAGACTGCGGCAGAGGTTTCAAAGAACGGGAGATGTTACCCGACAACCAGTATCAGGTTGACCAAGAGTCACAACCCCTCACCAAGACCGATATCTGGTAATAAGTGCGCGACGTCAGAGGGGCAGTACTGCCAGGGCACTGGGTTCGGCGCTCACAGTCGCCACAGGAATACGAATTTCGAGACAAACTGTTTACAGGAGACTCAATCATGCTGGCCTGTATGCCAGAAGACCAGCAGTTTGCATTCCCCTCACGTCTGCGCATAAACGCGCTCGTTTGAACTGGAGTTTGAAACATCAACATTGAAGTGTGGGAGGGTGGGCCAATGTGATGTTCAGTGAGGAGTCCCGGTTTAGTCTGAGTAGTGATTCTCGGCGGGTAACGATATGGAGAAAACGTGGAACACGTTTTGAACCAAGAAACATAACGGAAAGACATCATTTTCCATCAAGGGGAGTAATGGTATGGGCAGGCATCATGATGAAACGGCCACACAGACCTCCATTTCTTTGACACGGGGTCTGTGCCTGCTCAAAGGTACAGAGACGAAGTTCTTGAGCCTTATGTTCGCTTGTTTCGAGGTGCTGTCGGTCCTGACTTCACATTCATGGATGATAATGCGCCATGTCACCAAGCGGTGCTGATTGATGACTTCCTTGAAAAGGAAAACATCCAGCACATGTCGTGGCCTGCGATTTTCCCTGATTTAAATCTTAGCGAGCATGTATGGGATATGCTCGGGAGACAAATTGCAGCTCTTTCGCACCCACCAAGCTCCGCTACAGAACTGAAGAGAGCTCTCCAAGAAGCTTGGAACCGTTTGAGCCCACAACTCATTCATCATCTCATAGCAAGTATGGTAAATCGCTGTGCAGTGTGCTTGGCTGTCAGAGAGGTGACCACACGCCTTATTAAACTGCAGCATCAGTATTTTATTTAATGTTTTCTTACATTTTTTCTTTAAAGTGTGAATCCTTGCTATGCTCAGTTTTCTTTCAAACTGCTACTTTGGATAATAAAATTAATTATTATCATTATTTTGATTTGCTTCCTTATTTTATAACCCTTTTACACTCGCATATCACGTTTCCCGCCATTCTTATTTACGGTTCCTTTTTATTCACATAATTATCAATTATGCTTAACTTTGACACCAGTGTATAATATATAATTTAAAAGTATACACAAAATAATTATAAACCTAAGATAACTATAGTCATGATAGTATAAAGTCCTAGCCACAGTAGTACTATAGCGAACATATATATATATATATATATATATATAGGGAGAGAGAGAACTAATAGTAGGAATTGAAAAAAATGATTTGTCTGCATTGTTGTAACAATGCACGCCCGGTTTAGCTAGTTTGGCTGAAAAACCAGTTTTCAACGCCAACTTTTGTCATTGTTTTACCAGTTACATTGTTACAACAATGGAGATAAACCTAAGTTGGTGTCGAAAACCGGTAATTAATTTAATTTAATTGATTAACCGGTTTTTATTGAATTAATATTTGAAAAACTATACTAACATTAAGCGTCATCCACTACAAGTATAAAAAAAATTATTTGAACTTGATTTGATGAATAGAAAGAATTTTATAAACGATTGAAAATTTGAACAAGATAAATATATATGTATACATAAATAGAGAGAGAGTATGTGGGCTAATGGTAGGAATTGAAAAAAATAACTGCCAAATCAATGGGTACCATTGATAAAACATTCCCGGGGTGTATTCTTGTTCCTGTTACTTATTCGGTTTATTGTGTCGAGTAATACATTACTGCAATGCTTCTCAAACTTTCTGTACCTGCGACCCAATTTTTAGTCATAATTTTCATCGCGCCCCCTTTCCTCCTTCATACAATAATAATCTATTGAATTCAATAATAATATACTTTGACATAAAGCTACAATACGACTTTAATTCGAAATCGTACAAATTATCAAGAGGAGTATTAAATTTTTGTTTATGATTTTATGACATGCCCGTAGGGTCATTGATAATTATTAAACGTTCTTAACTTTTTTATAGTACTGTTAAATTAATTATAAAACACATTGTGCAGTACTGATACATTTATAAGCGTATTTTATGAGTGTAAATGTGTTTTTATTTTCTTGTTATGTCAGAATGTATTTTGTTTTGCTTCCTTTCGGTAAATTAATAATCTTTTTTAAATAATCTTTTGTTTTCGACTTTTCGATATACTCGCGCCCCCCTTGTAGGGTTATCACGCCTCCTAGGGGAGCGCGCCCCACAGTTTGAGAAACACTGCATTACTGTTCTAACACGTTTTATGTTACTCGGTTAGTATAATTTGGTGCAAAAATAAAGTATTTTGTCGGCTCGGTAGCTCACAGGCAGCGTGCCCTCTTCGTAAGCTAAGACTGCGGGTTGACCTCGGCTGGAGTCGATCGATTTTCTGGATGCAAAAATATTAGGCACGCATGTCAAATGATTATGTAGCATGTAAAAGATCCCTTGAGTATCAATTTAGCTCTGGTTCTCTCGAGAAAATTAAATCACGGCAATATTTAGCATCCGACAAGAGCTTGAATTAAAATTAATTCAAACACCAAATTCGATAGAGGACACCACTAGATGGAGCCACTATGAAATAGCTCTCCCAGTTGGGGGTTTACCGTGTCTGCAAAGGCTTAATTGCCAAAATGCAGCCCATTAGAAACAAATGCTTGATAAAACTGCAAATTGAAATGATACATTGATCCGAAAAAAAACTACTTAGTTCAATAGTTTATAAGCGTAAGTGTTTTTCTTATGACTTTTTTATTTATTTACTTTACGTCTAAAAAACTAAAATAAAAAGTTAAATACTAAAATTTACCCTTAGCAGCCTAATGGTCCTGTAAGAGTTAAAGGGGAATTGAGAACTGTATTCCGTTCTTTTGAACTTTACAGCTCTCCACCGGAGACAAATTATTTTGGCCAGCAACATTCAGATGCACAAATATGTGTATTTTCATTTAAGAGGATGTCTTGAAAATTTAGTTAAATAGAAGATAAAAAGTACAAAAACTAAGATAGTACAAAATATCTTCCAACAAATATTAAATAAAAAAGAACTTATATTTTCTAAGCAACTAAAAAACAAACAAAAAAAACAGAATGTGCAATAAAAAAAGAACTGAAAAAAAAACAAGAAAAAGTTATTCAATTTTATTTTAACTATACAAACCTTCATTCGAAATTTATGTTCACTCTAAATAAAAGTGACAACATTTTTGCAAAACAAGAAATCCATCAAAAGTGAGTGCATTGACACTGTTTTGAATATTTCACAAAGAACATAAATTAGACGACTTAGCAATACATAGTTGTGTGTAAAGTTTTAGATACATCTAATGAGTTATTCTTCATTTATACGAGGACATTTTTTACTGACAGTTGTAGTTTATCGCCTAGAATTCTCTGGCATAAATCTACTTCATTTGCATTCGTAAAAAAAATTGCAGTTTTTTTCCCTTTATGCATAAAGTATTGCTAAAATATGTTAAAGGACAGCAATATCTAATTTTAAATTTATGTACATTATTTTTCAACAGCACATGAAAAGACTTGCGAATATTTTAAAACTTTTTGTCGCTCCTATAAATTATTTCTCCAACTAGGCAATTAGTACTTAAATAACATAAATGAATTATTGGTATTTTTATCAGCTTGAAATCAGCTGTGTTTTTTTTTTATTTGGCTCATTGGATTTTATTCAGTATTTTCAGTAACAAAGTACATTCCTGTCATAATTAAAACGATTAAACTTTTATGATAATTCGAAACTTACGAATTTCACATTTTGATTTAAGACGATTCATTAGATTAAGTTCATAAATCTATATATATATATATATATACTAGCTGACCCGGCCACGCGTTGCTGTGGCTTTGTTTTAATACGTTAGTTCAATATAATTCTAAGCTATTCAATGCAGTCAAATTAATCTTCGTTTATAATTTTGGAGCGTTGAAATAAAGAATAAAACAACACATTATTTTAATTTTGCATTTCATCTATCTCCTATTTGAGTGTAGTATAATGCATGAATTACTAACGAAGTCGTTAAGTAACAACATATGAAGATTTAATTTTATAAATGTGGTGAATAACGTTGATTCTTTGCAATTTTTTAAAAAAAAATATTTTTATCATTTTAAAGTATAACAACAAATAATTTTATACAACTAATCGCTAATCGGTGCACAATATTTTTCGGTAACCCGTATTTTGCTAACTCAAATAGATTCAACGGTTTCCGCTCACGTGAGCATGTAACATCTAGTTGCCCATTCGAGAAACATGGATTTTCTAAGTCCAAGTATCAAATGAATATTGTTCGGAATTCAGATTCATTTATGGTCTTGGCGAAAGCCAAACGAATCGGGAATTGAAGCCTTTTTAATGGTATTAGAGATTCTGACGGTATCAGTGGAATACGTGGCAACAGATTCCGTAGTAGCAGAACCGAATTTTCGTTTAAACTTTACAGACAAAATGTTTGCTTCAAGAAGTTCCCGGTATAATTCTTTTGATGATCAAACGTGCACCGTTGCATTATCTAGGTGAATTTAAGTTACGCAGATAATAACCAGGGAACCAACCGAAGATCATGTGGTATATATACAATTAAACAGTGGCAACATAGATAGAAAACATCTTCAAGTAAAATTGTATTACATTCCTTCAACAATCAAAGGAAAAGTTTAGGACCTTTTGCCGGATGTTGAGAAGTCGTAGTATTTATTGGCAATGAGTTGGTGGTTGATGACAGCGACGGGGAGCGTTCAACTGCTTGAAGCACAAACACCTTGTCAGGAAGTAGGATGACCAGCAAGGATTCTTTCAACTTCGGAAGTAAATCGAAGTCACAAGGACTCATGTCAGGTGAGAACGGAAGGTGGTCCGAAACTTCCCAATACCACAGTCGCAATATATTAGTTACATTGTGCGTGAGAACGAGCGTTGCCATTTTACACAAATAGGGATGCAATAAACGTGGATGCAAGCACGGTTGGTGCCTCAGAAATTGGCAATAGTAATCTGCTAGTCTGAGTTGACAGTTTTTTTCTTAAAACACAGCATGTGATCATTCTTCAATATATGTATGCCACACCGTTTGAGATCAACTATTACGAATAATTCCCGGACAGTCCATTGACGGAATATGTAAAGGAGATTACTTAAGACGTTAATTTGATGTTAAATAGCAAACGACCAACTTATGCGGTGCAAATCCGCATTATCTTTCCAACCCACAAGATAAGCTTAGATTCATTGTGCAGTCGTCCAATACGATAATGCATACTCGCCACAGACTTCACGTAATTCTCGCAAGATTCAGATGCATTTTTATCATGTGCAATCTCGATTCAACAGTTAATCGTATTTAATAAACATGATTTAGGGCAGGAGAAATGATAATACTCATTTCAACGATGCACAGAAACATCCCTGTCTAACTGGATTGACTATTTTGTGCACTGTATACATCGACAACAAAGTCATATCTCCAATCTTTTGAGACTTTCTCGACAACGTTGTCACGACTTCATTTACAACCCTCGTAGTAAACCTTTCTGTGCGCAATACATTCAATTTATTCGCGCCCCTAAAATCATTTTTGGTAGCACAATTTTTGAAGTGAAAACTTCTTTAGCGGCGTTGGGCACTTTTTGGTAGGGGAAAATCTTATGAATTCGCGTCACCGACATGCTCTGACTGGCGCACGCGCAGTGTGCTATTCTCCTTAGACACTTTTGGATCGGCGAAATCTCGTGCGTTCGCGTCACCGACATGCTTTTAGCAGTATATCTGTAGCTATACAGCTGACGTATAGTGCTGTGTATATCTTATAGGTGAAGTTGAATGGATTTAGTGAAAAGTTCAATGTGTATATACTGTGCATTGTTCTTTGCGATTACGAGAATGGGCAATACATGTTTATGATTGCCGTTTATATTTCGCCTGGAAAATCTATGAGACAGATACAACAATTTTTATTCGAAAATTTGATGGTTTATACAAAAGAAGGTTCTAAAATACTCGAAAAAATATTTGGTGAAAAATATGATAATGTACCGATGATTTTAAGTGGAGACTTCAATATTAACTTTGCAGATGATAAAAATCTACCACTAATTGAATTTCTAAATGAAACACTTAATTTAAATATGTCCAATGATCGAAAACGGCGATCGATGCGGTTTTTACGCGATACTTACATAAATTTGAATCAAACATTTTCCTTTCTTACTTTAGTTACCATAAGCATATTGTATCTTTTTTAGAACAAAATGATATAATTGAAAGAACAAAAAGTCTTAGTATTGTTGAAATTAATGATGACAATGATGCAAACAATTAAAATAATCTTAAAAATCAAGTACATTGAAATTTAAGTAAATACAAATACTATCCATAAATAATATTATTGTATATTAATTGCTATTTCAATTGAATTGTATTTATATTTTGTCATGATCTTGTACAGACCGTAATATATTTGAATAATAAAAAACCATATAAACATGTGCATTTAGTTGTTGCTCGGAGTGTCAATAGATGTGAAAACCAGATTGATGTTGATAATTTTAATTCGAACATTATGAAATTTCAAATTTTAATACTAAAAGTTCTAAGTTTTCACTTCTATCGGCAGTCTCTATAACTGCCAATTTTTTTTAAAATCTAAAGTTCTTACACTTCTGAATCGCACAAAATTTTGGATCTTTTCGAACCTTTCATAATCTAATGAATGTGTATTTAACTGTTTAGATACAACCATATCCTAGGACTAAAAAAAATTCTAAATTAATGGAAAGAAATTGAGGAAATTTCGTTTTTTAATATAATAAATCTTTGGATGCGTTTTCTACGATCTACTTTTAACTTTTCAACGTTTGACACTTTCCAAGTAAAGTGCACACTGTGCCGATTGACCCAGTGGCGTAACGGAGAATATTAGCGCTCCCCTTCCAAGTCAGGTTTTGGGCCCCAAGCCCAAATACGTACTTGGTGTGAATCAGGCTTTGGGCCCCCTTGCAACTCGCAACGCAGGGGTTTCGGGGGTGTACGTTACGCCACTGTTTTGACCATCAGCACCAGTAGCGTACACTGGCTATTTTCATGAGATGAGTTATAATTTTAAAAATACATAGACAAAAGCACCATAATGTAATCCTTATACTAAAATATAAAAATCTCTTGATCTGTGGGAAGGGTTTGAATCCCCGAACCCCACCCTTGTGTATATCACTGATCATCACCATGGCTCGGATGTAATTTAAACCCCATTTGAAATTCCACAATCACATAAAAGAAAGCTAAAAAAAAATGAGTTATGTTACATACTTAACGGCAGTGACTTGTAATACACCGTCTAACACAAACAACCTTTTCATATATTTACGTATATATAGTACTTGAAAATAACATCTTCACAAAAGATACCATCCGAGCTAACATACAGTGACAAATTCCTGCAATATACAAAGCAGCATGCTTTTGGCTTTATTTATAGCGACTTCTTCCTGCATGTTTATGTATCGTAAAGAATTTTTTAGCATTTGCGCCACAGAGAGGTTTTTTGCAAAGTGCACTTTAAAATCAGAGTTGCTCTCTCTCTTCTTGCTGAACCCAAAGAAAAATCCATATTTTAAAAGGAAGCTTTAAAACTGCAGAGCTATCATAAAGATCAGAACATCTTGAGGGAAAATATCAGTTTGGACATATTAAACAAAGAGGTTGGTCAAGTGCGCCTAAGTGGTCAATTCGTAAATGCTTCGCAAACAAAATTATTTGACCAACAGTACAGTCCACGAGAAATATATTTTAGAAATGGAAGCTGTTTAGAGTGAATTTAATATTATATACATGTGTGTGTGATAGAGAGAGAGTATAGATATGTATAAATAAATTTATATATAGCATTTCGAGCATTAAATGGTTTGAGAAGGTCCAAAACAAACCTACCATTTGACATGAACCCGGAAATAGATCAGAGATAATGGTTTAGAGAAATATTCAAAATAAAACTAGAACTAAAAAGCGTTTACTATGGTTGTCTCTTAGCATACAATACATTTGTCAACGGGGTTTTCAACAGACCACTAAAAAATAAATACAAAGTTTAAAAATTGTTGGTGTTGTGAAGACATCGAAAAAACTACATTTCAAATGAAACATACCGGATAAAAATTTTTAAAGATATAAAAAGAACAGTATCAGAAGCATGAAATAAAAATAATACGACTTACAGTAAAAAATGTGTTAAGTTGTAGTTCAAAAATGATTATAGAATTTAGAGTTGTATGGCAATTATTAAAAATAAAACATGCCATTGAATGATTAATGTAATTCGTGTTTTATTTTTGTTCAGATATCCAAAAATACTAGCCCGGACACGAACTAGAGGAACATGGATTGAAAAAATGATTCCCAATATTCTGGTTGAAGAGTAAGGTTGTATTAGTTAGTTAATAGCGAACTTTGTAATTATGAACCTCAATTAAGAAATAAGAGAGAAATTTAAGTTGTTAACACTTCCACCTTTTTTTCATCCCATGCCAGGGGATGACTTTAAAGCGATTAATTAAGTGATGGAATGATTTTTGACGAATCTAAGACTGAACCTCGCGACTCTTCTTAAAAGTGATAGTTCACGAAAGGTTATAACAACGGCTTTAAAACACATTGAGTAACATGCCTTATAATTCCGGCAAAAGTTCTAAAAATCATTGCAAATAAAAATAATAAAATTAAATAATAAATAAAGAAAAAAAATTAGATAATATTTTACAGAAATATGTTTCATGTGTATTGTTACACTTATATTTTAAAAGTCAATAATAATTTCTAGGTACTTACCTATTATACTGTCAACCAATTTCCCCAAATTAAAAAATGTTGCCAATTTGAAAGATGTCATCAAATGCTATCATCGTTATCATTGTATACGAGAATGCGCGAGAAAGGATTTCCATTATTGGCTACATATCACGGCATTTGGCGACGTCTTTTGGTTTGAAGAAATTGGCTGATAATATAATATGTAAGTACCGAATTCTATATAGCCTTATTCGTATTTTACCAATTTGATATACTGATAAACTGGTTTATAATTAAATTCTCTCATTTGCCACCGTTGACATAAACTTTTAATACGTTAATAAATGTATTATTGATGATTCATCCTAATATTTCTCCTTAGTTCTGACTTCAGAAAAAAGCAAAACGGATGCAGAAGTAAATGAATGCAGTGCATACGTTACTTTTAATTCTTATGTACAAGTTTTCTCTTTATACTTTACGTAAGGAATCCGTAGCATGAAAACAGTTTAAGTAAACTGCAATATGATAATTACAATACATATAAAAACTATGAATTATTTTTGGTATTCATTACATCTAATTTTTCAACACAATTTTTATTGAAGGCATTATTGGATTTTCAATTGGTGATTGGTTTAAACTAATGTTGCACCAAAGTCATACAAAAATATTGATGACTCATCACATAATTTTACCTATGATATAGTTATGAAAAGGACACCTTCGAGTTTCCAAAGTAAGCACAATCATTTAGAAGAAAATATCATGAATAGTGAGTGAGTGAGTAAATATTAACGTCCCACTGTTCAGCTACACGAGGGCTTTTGGGGACGGTCCGCGTAATTTTGAACCATGGTCAAGTGACGCGGACGACACCTGAGCTGGCACCCCCTCTCCTAACTACCACACCACACCAACGGGAGGACGTTTGAGCTCTCGACAGATTTTACGTGCATCGCTCCCCTACACGGCGGGTCTTCAGCGGTACTGGGATCGAACTCATGACATGCCAGCCACGATCCGATGCCTAGACCACTTGGCTACCACGGCAACAAATATCATGGATAACTTCAATACTTATTCAAAGGTATTCTGAAATTTTTTATTAAACTAATACGTTATTACCAATACGATTCCCCTTTTTAACACCCTTTTATAAGCTTCACTTGTATCAAACGGAATCTTTGAACCCACTTTAAAAGATCAGATTGATTTGAAATTTTTTGGCTCACTTGTCTAGGACCGATTTAATAATTTTGTTCCATTGTCCTGATCAGGATCATCAGGATCAGCATTTTCTCTTTTTCTGATCCCATCCCGCATCTGTTGACTAATTTCAGATTTGGCGACTAATTCCAGACTTGGCGACTAAAAGGTGAAGTTACAACTTAGTTCGATTAACTATAAAAGAGTTTTTTTTTAGTTTTTTTAAACTATAATTTTTCATACACGAGTGTGCTTACTTTCAGATTCCATTTGTGACAATAGTTGAGAAAGTTCTTATGAAATCATAATCCCGCCCAACTCAAAGAATATTAATTGAATATTCAACAATCCGAGTTCACAGTATAAGCAAAATTGCAAAAGGACGTACTTAAAAAACATTCAACTTTCTTACGGTTCTTTGTTACTTTATGCATTACGTCTGTTGTTCTCACAAAATCTGCTTGATCAATACGTTGGAATGAATCCAAATTTTTTTTATGTGAATGAAGTTTCTTTTCTAAGCTATTGATTGTGTAGCCGATATCTCCACAAACCGTGACATTTGACTGCTCCTTTATCACAGAAAAAAAATATCTAGCACTTAAGTTGGTATTAGAATGTTTCAAATAAAATAGAACAATTTATCGGTATTGTAGCTAATAGGGGGGCGATATAAAAAACAAATGCTGGTCAAAAGTTAGACCGGAAAATAGTTGAACAAATAATAGTTTGTGCACACAAATTATGTTGATACTATGTCAAATGAAGTAAATACAGTAAAATAAGCTTAAAGCAAAAACGCTTAAGACGAAATATCGGTTAACGCGAAATAATACAACGGTGCCGACAAGCTATTATGTACAAGGGGTGATCAAATGAAAAGGTACGAAACGACACGGTGGGTACAAATATAGACTTTATTCAAAATATACACCATAGGCCTGAGCACAACGATCCCACTGATGAACAAGCCGCAGGATTCCTTGTTCCCAGAATTCCTGTGGCTGTGACGAGACCCAGTTCTTCACAGTGTCCTTGAGTACGTCGTCCGAGTTGAAGCGCTTTCCTTTCAGGTGTTTCTCCAGTGGACCAAACACATGGAAATCGCAGGGTGACATGTCCGGACTGTAGGACGGATGGTCCAACGTCTCCCATTGGAACTTGTCCAGTTCCATTTGTGTGACTCTGGAGACGTGTGGACGCGCGTTATCATGGAGCAGAACCACACCCTCCGTGAGCAGCCCCGGTCTTTTGTTCTTGATGGACCTGCGTAGGCGTCGGAGTGTCTCACAGTACACATCGGAGTTAATGCTTTTTCTGTGCTCGAGTAATTCTGTGCTCGCATCATTTGGACGCCGCTTTTTATAAGAGCCTTTGCTCTCTCCTGCGCATGCGGGCACCCGCGCATGATCCGATCCCAGTCAGAGTCTCCAATGGCATCCCGAGATGTCTCGCTACATTCTCCCTTGGCGGAATATGCAAATATTTAACTGTTTCATTTTTATGTCGTTTCGTACCTTTTCATTTGATCACTCCTTGTATTTTCATGCATTTTTTTTTCTCTTAACACGAAACGAGAATCACGTAACATGAAAAGATTTCCCTTCTGGGAATGAGCAAAATACGGAATGTTTGAGAACGTTTCTGTGTATTATTGAACCGTCCTACTACATCATTGGAAGAATTCGTTGCAGTATAGGATGACAATGTGTGTACAACCCCAATTATGGCAGACAAACACATTATCGAGTTTGCTCAAAGCTAAAAAAAATACAATTGATGCAGATTCCAATGATTCACAATAATGCAGCTCCTGTTCCCACGTCATCTGAAATGTCTGAAATGAGTAACATCATGAAAAGTATGCGCAGTTATTTAGACGTACATTTTAACGGTGAAATGGATACCAAAATGAACGACAGCGAGTAATTTGTTGATAATTTTGAGCTAAGAAAGACAATGCAAAGAAAAATATCAGATTTTTTCCAAAAACTCAGTAAATGTTTTGTTTTTCAAAAAACTTGAAATTTTTGTTTTAGATTTCATTAAGTTCTTGTAAATTTTTTTGTTTCATTGATTAATTGAATGCATGCATTAATAAATTATTAAATGCATGCGTATGTACACATCTATATGAATAAAACGTAACTCTAATAAACTTAATTTTGGTGAATATATACTTTTTTTGCAATATCCTTTAATACGAAAAAATATTTCAGTCCCCTCAGTTTCATGTTAAACCATAGGTTCCCAACATTTTTTGAGCTGGCGCCCCCTTTTCTAGAGAATATTTCGATACCACCCCCTCCCACTCTAGAGAATTCAGAGTGTACATAACACATGGTGAAAACAAGAGTTAAATTTTTTTAAATATTTTATTACTAATAATAGAATATATTTCTAAATTTAATTTTTTTTTCCTAAAGCTCCATTTTTTTTGTTGCGAATTTGAGATAGTTATTGCCAAAAATATATTTAAATATGTAATATTATATATTTTAGTCATAGATAGGATACTTTTGGAGTTGAAACGCTACTGAATTTCTTCTTCATTTACGAGTGGAATAAAAGTTTTAGCTTACCGGTTACAAAGACAAGCAGGGGTTTTGATGATACGAAATAGTTCATAATAAACTATTGCTTTCAAAATAAATATAAATTGACGTTTAATTCACGTTAATTCCTAATTAAAATATTTAATTATGTTTCTTAGATAATATACGCAATGAAATGCAGCGGACGAAACATTTTTCCTACTGCTCACAAAGAGACAACACGTGCACTACAGAAATTAAAATACAGTATATCATTCAATTTAATGTAGGTTTGAATGCAAAGTCATCTTTAAGTTTTTCATCCACTTCCCGAACTACGAAATATATGAATTTTCGTACACATGTGATATAGAAATGTTTTAAACACATACAATCAACATAAGGTAAACAGTATTTAAGTTTATATATAATCAGTTATATTAAGTTAGTATATAATCAGCGTGTTTTTTTAGTCTTTTTTAGATTGTATTTGGTTTATCTCCCCAAGCCCCTCAGTGCCATTTCAACGCCCTTGAATTTTCTCTGGGTTTTTTACTGCCCCCTAAAAACCTCAAACGCCTACAAGGGGGCTTTATCGCCCACGTTGAGAACCTATGTGTTAAACGATTTCACTGTATTACAATTACAACTAGGGCTGAAAAGATAAATTAAAGCTATAAGTAATAAAGGGTATTTATAAGTACTGGCATAAAATTTAAAAAAAATTCTCATAATTTCTCGAAACTATGAAATCTAAAAAGTTACGATTCCATGCCCTATAATACACATAGTTACAAAAAATTCGTAAAGCTAATCTTGATAATAGCTGAAATTCGAAATCTTGTTTATTTATAAACGATTTTACTTCCAAATATAAAATGTTCTCAAAAAGCAATGATTCTCAACGAATGTAATGTCAAAGCACTGTTTTGTAACATCACAAAATCATTACAAATGTTACAGCATTGTTTTGTAACATCACAATAGTTGATAATGATGATTTTTTTTTTACAAAAGATGATGGTTTTATCATTATACATTTCTTAACAAATTTTCCTCTTTTTTAAAAAAAAAAATATAATACAATTCATAGTTGGCCCAGTGTTGATAAGCATTTATCAAGAAATAATATATAAAACAATTTACATTAAAGAAAGTACTCTTAAATGAGACAGTAACTTAAGAATTCTTTATAGATTTTTCATAAATTATTATTCCGTTAAAATGTTCCATGTAAATTAATTCCAATAGTCTGTAAGTTCGACTACACAATTATTAACATACTTTATAATTACATATTATATATAAAGTAGGAATGTAAAATGCCTCTCATTATTAACTTTATTGAACTATTTACAGTGTTTAACTGACTTTGCATTTGTATGCATTGTATACTGAATATATTGGCGAATGGGATATAACTTTATATTATACTTCGTATATTGCAAGTATATTGCAA